>CM026412.1:2521519-2547714 GCA_014858505.1 Corymbia citriodora subsp. variegata
TGGTGCTTACATGTATTTTTGTAGGTTTAATAGGGCCCATCTTTCTGGGTGCATCACCTGTGCATGATGTACTTGATCCGTAGTTTCAGTGCATGACCAGCGCAAATTGAGAAACTGAAGCCATTCCCTCTCGGCCCCGCGGGGGGCGGGCGGGGGGTTGGAATGGTTACAAAGGTGGGAGTGGTGCAACAACCTGAAGCTAGATTTTGAGTGCCTCTATAGGTCTCTTCCCTAACTGGTAATAATCAGAGTAGAAAATTTTCTTGTACAATCTTGGTGTTTCCTCGTTGATCAGCCGTTGATCAGCCCATCAGCAGGTCCGTTCTCCTTCTCTTCCTCTGGACAGCAAAATACAGCAACTGAGATTCTATCGCTTGTGGTGTTTGTCACCACTCTGTGCATAGGGCTCTTCAGAATCCCATTGCTCATTATCTGCATCATACATACTGCATTAATGTCGCAATTTTGATCTTTCTTTAAGTCAACTTCAACAATTTAAGCTCTTAACTATTATGTCAACTAAATATACTTCCATACACCCCTTTACAAGTACGGGAAATATATAACTTTTAGACTGACCTCCATTATATCTCTTGTGTTAATGAGAACTGCCTCAGGAATGGTGGAGACACTGATCCACTGATCAACTTTGAGGAACTGCAGGCCTTGCACTTCTTCATCAGGCAGGACAATGGTCATTGTTGATCCATCAGCATGTGGTTTGAGACTATAGACCAGATCAGGTCTTGGGCATCTAGCATAATAATTCAATCTTGTGTACATCTTTCCCCGCTCTCCAACCTGGTCTAGGAAGCAGTTTTCCTCCAAATTCAACGACAAAGCAATGGCCTTGAGTACAACATCTACGATCGCTTGTAATTTTACTGAGTACTCCTGTACCGTATCCCTGTTCAGTGCTTCAATGTGGTCAGCGAACTATTATTTCCTATTTTGGTTTGACAAATGCAATCAGTTATAGGCGGTAGTAACATCAACTTAGCTTTCTCTTAAATCCTTTTTTAGTCAGTGTCCTGCTTGTGATCTTCTCGTGCTCATAAAACAGGCACACCAACATTCTGAAGTGCAAAATATGAAACTGAAGTTTTCTTCTGCTTCGATTCTTAATCACTAAGCAGAAGGAACATAATTATGAACTCTTTAATTTCTGGATGTAAATGATCATTGCTGCCAGCTGGTATGCCATTAAAACCATAGTCAGAACAACATTTCAGTGACAAAATGAGGAAATTCCTTCCAGCACACAGTAGAATTCAGTTTGATAACCTGAATAAACTGACTTCCCTGCTATGTTAGTATCCTCTTGTTACTGAGTAAATTGAACCAATCGTCTAGCCACTCTAGCCTAATTACCTGAAGCTTTCGGGCTTTTGAGGCCAAATATTCAGCTTTCCCTCATCTTCTGGAGATACAATGAGGAGCAACCGCTCATTCCAATCTAACACCTGTTGCCCTGACAGGACCATGTCACTTCCATACCCTTCCATGTCATCTGCTGGGCTAGCATATTTCTGCTTCTCCTCCATTGGAAGGGTGAAGAATTGTTGCATGAGCTCACGCACTTTACTTAGAAATGAGCTGCTCATTCCATGATTTATTGCCTGTAACCCAAAATGAGATCTGGAAATTGCAAAAAACAAACCTACCCTGGCTTCCACTTTGCAAAAGTAGGACCGGACTTGCATGAGCATTAGTTCCCATTACAACTGCAAAAATGTTCCTCCATATAATTGATTAGCTTAGAAGCTTTTACTGGGTTTGACGTCACAGATATTTTAATCTTTTATTAAGGGAAGAACACTGTAGATTACAAGTGATCATGATGAGGAACTTGTTCCCAAATATGGGCACTTTTTCCCCATGCTGGATCTGTATCATTCAATTCTATGTGGTAGCATAACCTTAGGAGAAATTGCAAGATCAAAGGGTGGTAGATTCAATTTTATAAGAAAAGGAAATTAAAAATTTATGGTTTATCAATAGGCAAGACCAGGAAACATCCCCACGAAGTGAGAGCGGAATTGAGTTTAAACAATTCCCCCGCGGCTGATGGTAAAGATGCAAGAAGCCCAAGGTCAACGACAGGAACCACCATACCATGAATAGCTTCGTAAAAGGTCGCGACCTTGCCATCTATATAAGCATGCCCTTCCGGTACTGCTTCTCCGTCTGACACCGATTCCTGAACAGTCTTTGCCGGAGGTGGAGGCAGAGCAATGTCAGCAACAGAAGAGGTGGAACTGAAAGACCAATTTATGAGCCTGTCGAGGTTCGGTTACTGTCTGGACTGGGATTCGAGGATGCGTGATGGAAGTGAGAGTTTGGTTTTCTGCGTGCATTGAATTTCAAGGTCTGTTTTCTCTCTGACACGAAAGACTTGGGTGATCTCAAATCACATAGCTCTTACTTCTCAGTTGATCCAACACATTTTAGTCATATCAAATCTGTATCCGATACCTTGTGAGTCAAAAGAAGCATCTCGACGTAAGCGAGGATGGCATTGTCTACGTTTATGTACCTTTCATCCCATTAAATATAGCGCCTCGTCTCAAATGATGCTGACTCGTGAACGCAGGATCCCTGAACAATCCAAGGAAAAACAGGCATGCAGATCAGTGCTCAAGAGAGGGATGCAGACAAACTGTAAGCTACAAATCTCTAATTTTGATTTTCTTTTTTCCGTGGTATTAACTTTTCATCACTAGATTAGCAACATGATTATATGCGGTGTTTCAAGTAGGCTAAATCCAAGAATTTTTTGGAATACCTGATTAAACATTGGTAATCAAGCTAGTTTTGTTCAGCAAACCACCAACCAAGTATGGCCTTAGTCTAATTCTGGAGATGAGTTCTAAGATGGACCCTTATATTTGGAGGGAGTTTTGAGATTTTTTGGACAATTTTTCCTTCTAGAAATGGATATCATTTCTTTAACTCAATTGAAAAACTCTACATCAATATAAAATTGCACAAGAAATCTAAATATCATGTAAAAAATGCAATTGAGTCATAAACATTTTCCAAAAGGTGCAATACATTTCTCTCAATGAATTATATATAAAATTGATTACCTATCACTTAAAAAGTGTCCATCCACTTGATTATTTTCACATTGCGATGTCACGAGATGGGCAAGTGTTTCTCTAAAATTAAATCAACTACTTTTCATGAAGTATTTAGATACACCGGTGAAAGCTGTTCAGAGTAAAAATACAAGTTGAATTACTAGAAAAATGAGGTGCAACATGGAATACTTACACCAGTCAACTGGCTATGCATGCTGATATCGGATTTGAAAGTTTTAACTTTCCTAAGCAACGAAATTTGAGAACAATGATCAAGCTCGACTTCAGCTAAGATAACAAATGCAAATTTTCAGCATCACATAGTAGATGTTCATAGTTATGGAAGGTCCTAGGAGAATCATGTTTGTATGTGTAATATTTAGCCCTTTAATTGACCAGGTCGAAAGTTAGTGAGACCTGGGAGTGAGCAGTTATAGGTTTTTTACAAATTCTGCCCAGAACCTGAAACTTACCGTTGGGTACAAATCTCTCAATTTTTGGAACTTCAAACTTACTCATCAAAACTTAGAACTTGAAACTAACCATGTTATAGGTTCTAGGATCAGTTCCAAATTCTAACATGTTCTTTTTTTCTTTTTTAATCTTTAGTTAAGCAAAACGAAAATAAATGTAACAATAAAAATAAACAATGATTTTATTATCAATTGCTTAAGAATAAGTATTCATATGCACCTATCAAATAGTATTAACGAAATTTTATAGTTTTAATGCATTAATTACTCTTGTATTATATAGAAACATTATCTTGAAAGAAGTAATTGCTTGCAAATAACTGCATCAAAGAAGCAATTGGAGTTTTCACTAGTCTCATGATCTATGAAAATAAAATTCTCAGTTATAAAATAGAAGTTAAGATTAGCGGTTCCAAATTATAAACTCATTATCAAACCCCATGGAATACTAAGAGATCGCATGAAGACACAGCCTAAGAAAAATACAAAAATTTGTTCTAGATTTTAAGTTGCAGGTTATAGATTTTAGGTTCCAAATTTTACCAACCTAGGACCTACCTATTGAAACAAGTTATCTAAATTTTGAAACCGAGAACTTACTTTGCATATCTTGAAACCTAGAACCTACAAGTTCCTATCAGTGTAGTTTTTAGGTTCTCAAGTTTCACTTTGGAACCATGCTCACTCTTAGTGAGACTCACCTTTAAAAAAAAAAACCACAAAAGAATAAAGGGTTGAAAAAGTCAATAATAGAAAAGCAAAAAGGGAATACTTGGGTGTCCCTATCATTACCTCAAGGTTGAGCAAAGTGGATTGCCATGCCCTAGTACGTCTTTTAACTGCTAGAGTTCAATCTTGGACACATCGTTTCCTCTCCTTTGCGAGTCGGCTTCAACTTATAAAGTCTATCCTACACGCTATTCAAGTTTACTAGGCGTCTGTATTCTGGCTTCCATCTTCCATAGTAGACAGGATTAAACAAATCTGTCGGCAATTCCTTTGGAAAGGACCAAGACTCAGCCCGGGTGGTGCAAAAGTCTCGTGGGCTGATGTGTGCCTCCCTAAACAGGAAGGGGGACTAGGAATCTGAAGAATTCATGACAGTAACAAAACTGCTATGTTAAAGCATATTTGGATTCTCTTCACAGATAAAGAATCCTTGTGGTGTAAGTGGATACACTCTACCCACCTCAAAAGCAAGAATTTTTGGATGCCTCTACACCGACATGTTGTTCAAGGGCTTGGAAAAAAATTCTCTCGATGAGAAGGGATTTTAGAAACTGCTTCAAATGGAGGATAGGAGATGGCATGACTACCTTCTTGTGATTTGACCTGTGGCTAGACATGGGCTCTCTCAACCAGTTTTTTGATAACTCTTACATCTACCAATCGGGACTCACAAGAGATGCTAAGGTTACTAACCTCTACTCCTTGGCTGGGCTGTCGTTACGTCAGGAACTACACCTTTGGCAAGTTATAATACCCACCCTCAATCAAGGTGAGGATACTTTTACTTGGCCCCATCATCCTTCGGGTAACTTCTCCTAGCTTCAGCATGGTCTATCACTCGTATGAAAGCTGCTCAGGCCTCTTGGGCTTCAAGCATTTGGAACAATGTTGTTATGCCCAGACACCAATTTCTTCTATGGCTAATATCTAGGAATCGACTTCCCACCCAGGCTCTCCTTATGTCTTCTGGTAGATTACCCTCGGTATTGTGTGTCTTTTGCAGTCTCACTCCTAATTCTATAGATCACCTCTTTTTTGAGTGCCACGTCTCCTTATCCCTTTCAAATTTTTGGGCTGCTAAGTGTAACCTTTCTTGGAGGACCAGATACCCTCCGCTGGATATTCAGATCGTCGGAAAAAGGCTTCTATTTTGACATCGTCAGGTTTTCTTTTGGTGCTCTTTGTTATGCCATTTGGAAATACAGGAATGACTTGATATTCCGTACTACCAACTCATGTTTGCAATCCATGAAGCACTACCTGATCAAGATGGTAAATGACAAAGCTCTTTCTTTTAAATTCATGGTGGATTCCCCAAGGAACAAGAGAATGCAACGCAGCTGGGGGATCGACCCTTGTATTTTTGTTCATGGCACGTGAGAAGATCAGGGTTGTCCTCTCTTAGTTTATTTTCTTCTTGCATGGCTGTAAGTATAGCCTCCTTAGACTATTTCTTTCGGTGAACCTGGCCCCCACTCACTCCAGTGATCTGTTGCCCTGCTGAGTGCGTGTTTGGTGCCAAGTTGCACTTGTTTTGTACATCCTGGTCGATAGCTATAAAATACTTACCTTTACCAAAAAATAAAAATAAAGAAGAAGAAGAAAGACGAAGAAAAAGAGGAGTTTTATGGGTACATGCTACGGACGGCTTGCTTATTCAATTCAATTTCGATTAGCAATGCTCGGTAAGTTCTCACGCCTCTCGTTCTTTTAATTGGATTAGTTTTCAAGATAAAGGTTTAAATTCGGAATTAACGTTATTATCTCTGAAAACAAATTTCAGGTTTTGCCCGGGAGTATATAAATGCTACTGTCCTTCGCAAGAGGTAGCCAAAACGGTTTTGCTACATGGCCATATGGAGTCCCAACGACGTGTGTTGGCCTACCTACTCGGCCGTCCTTCGCACCTGCAGTTCTTTTAACCATTTGGATTTTTATTCGACACCCTCAATTTTTTTCATCGCCTTGAAGGATGAGATTCGGAAGGAATTAAGAATGGATCCAAATTTTGTCTGCAGTCCTACTAATGTGACAGAGCAAAGGGATGAGCCTGGTTAAGAAAACTGAAAGGCATTAGGAGTCATTGTTTGATCAAGAACTTGGGAAACCAATAGAGCAATTGAGCATGGTATGCGGCCGTAACAAAGCACTCGCATCCTTAGAATCTGAAGAGTGGAGGATCCCTGTTAAGGTCATCTCTTTAGCTTCCTGATCTAAAGCTTTTGAGTTAATAAGATCATGCGTTAATATTTAGGAAAGAGGATTTGAGACCTAGATGGAGAAATAGATGGGAGCATGTGACTGCATAGTAGCAAAAGTAGGTCGACGTGTCCTCCCACTCCGTATGTGTTCAATATATCACTTGAACTTCTGACGTAAATTGCTGGCTCTTACGCCACAAGTAGCTCAACGCCAAGCAATGCAAGCCTTGTCTTTCAATAGCCGGTCAAATGACTAAAAGATCATCAGTCTACCCTGCCTCAATTTATCAAGAAGTGCCCCTTTAGGCCTTACAAATACGTTAAACGAGAGTTCTGTTTTCCACAGTAAAGCTCCCATCAGGCAACAATGATTCCGCCTGACCCTAATTAAGCATGCGCATTTATTAGCACATTAATAGATCACTTTGATATGCCATTCTACTTAGCACATTCTGGATCGAAATATCGATTCATATCTTTTTGAACAAAAAAATCTGTTCGAACCCATTAATTAGCGGAAGTGCGATCCTTCCTCCACTAATGCAGAAAATGCTCCACTTTTCCATTCTCATATGAGGTCGCTAAATTTATTGGCAGCAGGTTGACATTAATATTTGAGCTTATTAGCTTTCCTCTGTCTATATGAATGATGGGTCATAGTGCGGGAGGAAGAATGGGTAGTAGACATAAAGCCATGCATTTTGTTTCTATGTTTGTTCGAAGAAAATGCTTAGCCAATTCCTTATGTCTAACCCCCCAAAAAAAAAAAAAAAACTTTCTTCTTCCAATTTGCAAAAATTGGGTGTTATCACGTATTTTTGCATCGGCTAAGTTCATGAGACGGAGATAAGCCTTTAATTGGATTGAATTTCCTTTGCTTCCCAGTTGGCTAGCATTGGCTAGGGATCGAAATTCCTTTAAAAAGAAACTTGTCAAAAGATTCGAGGATATCAGTGAACACGTAAAATGTGCATTTCTAGCACCCGACCAGCCTGTGCTCGTGGATGTCTTCTACCTTCTGCCATGTTTTAATCATCGTCCATTCCCCCCTCCAACAAGGCACTTCGTTCCAGATTTTTAACTTTCTATGGAAAAATTACCGAAAAATTCACAAAACTATTATATTTATATCAATTCAATCCTATCTTTTTTTTGTCATTTCAATTCTAAACTTTTTGTAATTGTGCTAATTTAGTCCATCCGGTGAAATTTGACAGGGGTTTGCGCCGGCCGTCCGATGAACAATTATTGAATATTTTTTTTCGAATTTTTAATACTTTTTCTTTTTCTTTTTCATTTTTCATTTTTTTTTTGTCTCCTTTCTTCCTCCTTGGCTTCTTCTCCATGCAATGGCCGGCAAGGCTTCGGTGAGGGCCATTGGCCACTAGGTGAGGGCCATGAAGCCCTTGCCAACCATCGGCCGCTGGCACAGGTTGCGGCCCTTGCCCACCTTGTTGGTGGCCTCGCCTAGATCTCGGCAAGGTTTGGGGTTGCAAGTGAGGTAGATTCACCCCGATTTGGGTGAGGCCAACCTAACCTTGGCCGAGTTGCAGGCAAAGGCGGCCTTGCCAGCTACCAGTGAGGTCGCTTTTGGCCACAGCCTGACCATGGCGAGGCTAGCCTTGCCCAGATCTAGGCGAAGCGGCCTTGTTTGTGGTCCCCTAGGCCTCACCCAAATCTAGGCAAGGTTGCCAATGAAGTTGGGCAAGGGCCGTGACCCTTGTCGGTGGCCAGCAAGAGCTTCATGGCCCTTGCCTAGTGGCCAACGATGGGTGGAGAAGAAGCCAAGGAGGAAGTGGAGGAAAAAAAAAGGAAAAGAAAAGGAAAAATAAGAAATTATTAAAAAATTCGAAAAAAATTAAACATTGCTCGCTGAATGGTCTATGGCCACATTAGCACTAGTTAGCTAAATTTTGCCGAATGGACTAAATTGATACAATTGCAAAAATGTTAAGACTAAATTAACAAAAAAAAAAAATTAAAGACTGAATTGGTGCAATTGCAATAAATTTATAACTTTTTGAATAATTCTCTCAACTTTTAATATATAAAAATTGAAAAAGAGAGAATAGAAACGACATCTATTCTGTCAATGACACCAAAGGAGGAAGAGGTGGACTATAGAAACGACATATATTCTGTCTATAGAAACGACACGTAATTGAGGTGAGGAATCAAACTATATCGGTTGTTTTATATCTGTTTTACTCGAGAAAGATGGTCCACCGATACCAGCAAGAACGCGAGCAACTGAGAAACCGTTTTTTGGATCAGAAAGGAGCAGCGCCAATGGCCCGACGCACTTGTCCACGTAACTTGTGGGGCACGACATGCTTTTTGCCTATATATAACAGCGAATGAATTTGGTCTTTCACATGCTTATGCATCAAGTCAAAATAATATAGCGTAGAAAGACGTAGAGCCCCGCTGTTCTAGAGCACAAGTAAGGGCTTTCGTTCCACCAGAGAGGGTATATTTTCTCACCAAATTAATTATTCAATGAGGGGGTTGGCAGGGTAACATAGCTAAAGCTTATGGGGTATTTATATTTGGAGGAGTAGGTGAGCATACTCATGAAGGAAAAAATTACAAGGCAATGAAAGAATCTAGAGTTATTAATGATCATAAAATTGCAGAATCTAAAGTATAATTATGTTGAAATACCCCATATCACTTGACTATAGGGGTTTATATAAGGGATGAGTATGGTTTCAATATGGAACCTGGAATCTAAAAAGCGAACTAGTGGGAATTTGTTTGGTTCTAGATTTTAAGATATGTAGGGTAGGTTTTGGATTCCTAAAAGTGGAGAACTTATTTGACAGGTAGGTTACAAGTTCTTGATAGGTAGAACTTGAAACTTCGAACCTAGAATTTAGAATCTAGAATCTAGAACAAGTTTTTTGTAATTTTCTTGGTTTGTGTCTTCGCGCAATTCTAAGTATTTCATGGTATTCAATGATAAGTGTATAACCTAAAACTTCTACTTTAGCTTCCATTTTATGATTGTGACTTTTATTTTATTAATATTTCATATTTTTCATGTATCTAATAAATTGTGGTTAATTGATTGTAATGGCAAGTAGTGTTAATAAAAAGGTAATGCTCAACTGCAATCGTTCAATTAATAATACATGTGGAACGTACGTAGACCTTGAAACCGACCTCAAAACCTATGACAAGATAGGTTCCAAATTCCAAGTTCTAGGGTACATAAGGTAGGTCCTAGATTTCAAAAAATAAGGAACATGTTCCAAATGGTAGGTTTCAAGTTATATGTGGAATCTAAACGGAACTTGAAAATGCTCACCACTAGTTTTTATGCTCTTGGATACATGTGATATCTTTGTATTCATTAATTTATATTTTTGGGGAAACTTTCTAACATACTATTAAAGTTAGGTCGTGCCCTAATTTATACATCCATTATATATATGTATATTTGCAGTTTCTCTCCATCTAAAGAAATCACACTTCCTTACAAATTTATCTTGAATTTTATTAAATCTGTATCCGATACATAGTGAGTCGAATGATTCATATAAACATAAGCGACGGATGACATAGTCTATGTATATGTACCTTCAATTATATTAAATTTAGTGCCTCATGTCAAAAGATACCTAATCGTGAAATGCATGATCCCTAAAATGTCCGAGGAACAAGCATATAGGTACAAAAATCTCTAATTTTCATTTTCTTCTTTTATTCTTTTGGAGTTTTCCCTTTCATCACTAGATTAGCAACATGTCACATGCGGTGTCTATACTTTAATGGGTCATTTTTTCAGTTTATTCAAAGACATGCCATGTCATGAATGAATAGGTTTCCCAAGGAAGGGAAAAGTACACAAAAAAAAAAATTAAATCCTAAACTAATAAATACAATAATTTAACGTCAGTCGCGTCACTTAGGACTATCAACATCCCCATCAGCAATTTTCTATTTATTTTGATCGAATAGACTAAATTGCTATAAATATAAAAATGTTTAGGATTATATTGATCTAATCAAAAAATTTAGGACTGAATTAATACTTATTTAATATTTTTAGTACTTTTCTTGGAGTTAAATTAGTACTTCAGTCTTTAGGCCACGGAAAGCTGACAATTCATTGAGATTAGCATCTAAGAAGTATCCAGACAGCATCATTTGTATATAGGGAGGTATATATTTCACGTCGCAAGTCAGAAGATTATTTTACATGTCGTATGTTTGTTTACTTGAAAAAAAAATGCAATCCTATTATGAACAAATCTTAGATGTTTAGGGTACCTTCATGAGACAACAATTTTACCGTAACCAAATTGAGTATGTATTTGATCTACCTCCTCGATCAATTCCGGGAATACATAACATGCTTGCCAACCTCCAAAGGCAGCCGGTAAAAGCGTAAAACTCCATACAATCGAGGGCAGCAGTCAACTGGCTATGCATCCTGATATCCGATTTGAAGGCTTCACTTTCCTAAGTACGGAATTTAAAGCACAATGATCAAGCTCAACTACAGCTAAGACAACAAATGCAAATTTGCGGCATTACATAGTAGAAGTTCATAGTTACGGAAAGTCGTAGGAGAATCTTGTTCGCATGATACAAGTAGCCTCCTTTGTTGCTGTATGGAAAAGGTCTTTCTACTTCAGAAAAAAAAAGAAACAGATCGACAAACTATAGGGAAAATAGCAAGATGTACATCCAAGTCTGAATTCATATGTAAAATGGAAACTCACAAGAGTTACAATGTTTATTGAGAGTGAGAGAGAGAGTACGAGGTTCTCATGGAAGGTTTACACTCAAGAAAATAAGGTCATTCTAGGATAAAGACAGTCTGACCGGAAAAAAAAAAAAAGCGTGAAGACAGGAGATGCTTTAATAGACAAGACAAAGAAAAGGACAGGACATCACAGTCTGACCGTGTCCAGTGCTATTTTCCCACTCTGGAAGCACTCAAAGTTGATGGCCGCATAATTCTTGAGCTTCCTGTACATTTGTGGCCTTTCTTCGCTTATCAACCCTTCATCTGGCTCGATCTCAGTTCCGGTATCAGGCAAATAAAACACTGCCACTGATATCCTTTCGCTCTGTGAATTCGCTGTCACCCTATGCAATGGACTCTTGAAGATCCCATTACTCATTATCTGAGATGCATCATTAAAGCATAGATTACACTCAACTCACGATTTCCGTAAAGTTACAGATCCCAGATGCAAACGTGTCAAGTGTACTAGCTCTGCTGTTGAAAGTTGAATTTTCCATGAGCGATGAGAAAATAAAAGTTATTATTATCAGATATAAAGATTATACTGATTGATGATGGGTGGCTGAAAGTCTACCCTGTTGTGAATGGAAACTTCGCCAATGGTAGAGTAGAGAACTTAAATCTAATGACAAAGTGGTCTTCTAATAGAAAATTAACAAATAGGCCTACCATTTGTCCTCTAGCTCTCTGAAAGCTTCAATTCTAATAACTATTAATATATGCACAGGTGTTGCGTATCAGTGGCCAATTAGACGTTCTTTATTCTCATTACTGCAATTCACTGATTTGCTCATTTCAGTTTCTTTGGTGACACTTACAGTATAGCAATGAATAAACTTTCTCAATTACTAGAATGACAAGTTGTTGCCTGATTTACTGATAGGTCAAGTTGATCACTAGAATTACAAGTTGTTGCCTTCTTGGATTACCTTGGACCTGTGCTTTCAGATCTATATCAGCTCAGATTTTATTTCTTATAATTTACCTGCATCTGATCACCCACGTTGACAACAAATGCATCAGGAACTATGGGAACTCTGAACCATTGATCATCTTTAAGAACTTGAAGGCCTTCCACTTCTTCATCTTGCAAAAGAACTGTGATTCCTGAACCATCTGAGTGAGCCTTTGCACCAAGCACTAAATCAGGTCTCGAGCATGGAGGGTAATGATTAAATCTCGTTGCCATGAACGCTTGGTCTCCATACTTTTTTGAGAAGCAATTCTCTTCCAAATCTAAGGACTTGGCCATGGCCTTCTGGAGAAGATCTATTACTGATTTCACTTCTTTGAAGAATAAATCAAGAACTTCTCTGCAAGATAAAAAAGGAAAGCTAATCAATCACACTATGCATCAAGAACTCCATATTTTTTGTTTTTTGGTTGGTAAGAACTCCATAGTTTTCTGCAAATAATANTCAGGTCTCGAGCATGGAGGGTAATGATTAAATCTCGTTGCCATGAATGCTTGGTCTCCATACTTTTTTGAGAAGCAATTCTCTTCCAAATCTAAGGACTTGGCCATGGCCTTCTGGAGAAGATCTATTACTGATTTCACTTCTTTGAAGAATAAATCAAGAACTTCTCTGCAAGATAAAAAAGGAAAGCTAATCAATCACACTATGCATCAAGAACTCCATATTTTTGGTTTTTTGGTTGGTAAGAACTCCATAGTTTTCTGCAAATAATATGTAAAACTTCAAATTCATGTGCTTTCTACCAAATAGTTTGCTCTCAGTCCACACAGGTACACGTATGAACATGAGATGAGAAATCCAAGGGACAGATGAAGATATAACAACAGATACCAAGGAAAGCACCTGAATTCTTCTGGAGTTTCAGGCCAAAGTTTGAGCTTCCTCGAATCCAGTGGAAGTAAGTAGAGGAATAAACGTTTAGACCAGTCAAGAACTTGCTCATCAGAGAGTATAGGGTCAGTCCCATATCCTTCGATGTCAGCAGGATCTCGAGCATACTTTTGCTTCTCTTCTGTAGGAAGTGCAAAGAACTCCTTTGCCATCACTCGAACCTTTTTCAAGAACGAGGTTGGAATGCCATGTCCTATTGCCTAAGAGAACAGAATTCCAACCATTATTTTCATATTCTTACCTAGCTTGAGAAACAAGAAAATTGAATTACTGCAAGAACAACTAAAGTTATTTGGAAAAGTTGCACAATTGTCCTAAATTTTGTGCAAGGAATGCAATCATTTCAATTATGTCATAAATTTTCATTAAAAAGTGCAATCAAGTCCTTTTGATGAACAATATTTAAAATTGCTTGTGTCACTCAACAAGTGCTTATGTGGCATCCTGAAATTGCAATTTTCAACATAAGTTTATGACTTAAATGCATTTTTCGATAAATGTTGAGGATTTAATTGAGCTTATGAAAATGTTTAGTACTCAATTGAACTTCATAAAGGGTGTATAACTTGATTAAAACAATTCAGAGATTTAGGAATCAATTGTATTCCATACATAAGATTTAAAGCTTATGGCGCTAGTTTACCCAAAATATATTGGTCATAAAACTATTTTTATCCTTGTGTTAAGCTGGTGAAAGCACTCTTACCTGGAAGCAACCCCATTCCCCAAGAGCAGACTTTAGTTTTTCTAGTTCATCTTCCTGTTCTTTCCCAGAACACGTCGAGGACACTGACAGAAGTAGATTCAGATCAACGATTGGTATTTGAGCTAGTGGAAAAGATTCGACCGGACCAACACTGCCTCCTTTGACGATATATCTAGGAGGCAGATCTTCAGCATCGATGGACAACTTTTGGACATTTTGGGACAAGGATGACAAACTGGAGGGTTCCTGGACTCTATCCATGGTACAAATGGAATGAGCATGCGGCTGAGAAGGCGAGGTGATACAGAGCACGTCTTTGATACTTATAATTGGGAAATGGACAGAAGCGGACGCAAGATGGATCTATTCTCTTCATAATTCTCGTTATGCCTTCGGGAGAAGGTCAACTGTGAAAAAAACCTAAGAGACAAATTTGGACACTTCTGCGTATATTGTAATACGTCAATTAATATATGATTCAAAGGCATTATAATGTATGCTCTCTCCCTCTCTCTCTCTCTCTCTTCCTCTCTCTCTGTCTCTCTCTGTGTGGATTGATTCTCTTCAGAAATCTGGTAATGCCTAGGAATAAAACAACTGTGAAAAAGAGCTAAGGGACTAATTTAAACACTTCTGCTTATCTTTTATCATGTCAATTAAAATATGATGCAAGATATATATATTCTCTCTCTCTCTCTCTCTCTCTCTCTCTCTCTCTCTCTCTGGATTGATCCTCTTCAGAAATCTGGTTATGCTTTTGGTAAAAAGACAATTGTGAAAAGGAGAACTTCTGCTTATCTTTGTAATATCTCATGGGTTTCGTCATGTTAGCTGGTGAGACCGGCTACACAAATTTAGAATTTGCCTTATGTTCAGTTTCAATCCATGCGTCTTTTCATGTTAGCTGGTGAGACTGGCTAGACAACTAAAATTTAGAATTTGCCTTCACTTCTCCTTGATTAAATATAGAATCTATTACTCATGAGACTAGTATCAACATGTCAATCAACGGAAAGAATCTCATCTACATAATGCACGGTATGCTAGTGAGATGTCATCAACAATTAGGATTTGATTCCTGAAACTTTTGTACATTGGATACGTGCAGTCACATGCTGTATTTTCTTATCAATGATAATATAGCACAGAGATCAGTTCCAAGTAACGCATATAATGCAACACTTTGGACGGGTTTTCAAGCTAATTACCCTTTCGTGGAGACTTTGACATGAGGTCCTGACTCCGAGGACTTTGCAGAGGACTTGAAATGATTGGTCCGGAAGCATAGAGTTAACACAATGCATAGAGGAGCTATAACCACATCAACAGAGTACTTCAATGTAGCAGCAGAAAGAGAACAGTTTAGGCATACCAAAGAGATCAGTTAGACTAATAAAGTAGTTTTACAATCTGGTCAAACGTATTTCTAAACCATTTTTTGTCTCTTATAAAATTTTTGTAACAATTAAAATTTTGCATTTGGGAAATTATTGTATTCCTAGCTATAAAAAAATTATTTTAAATGACTAAAAATTGTCACTTAAAACTTTGTCATACTCCTAGATATAATAAAATAATAATTTTAAACATTTATTTTGAGAAATGCGCAATCAGGAGATATATTATCTTTTATTTATTCTTTTGTGAATTTTTTGTGATAATCTAAAGTCACTCGAGAACTTCTCTTTAGTCTTTAATTCATCGGCTATGTATATGGTCCGCCCAACATGGGAATGGGCACATGCAAGATAATCATATCTAGTCCTCTGTCCTCCAATTAATCTCGTTAGGAATAGGCCTCCAATTAAAAAAATAATAACATGGATAAGCTTTCTTTTAAAAAATAAGTTTCTTCCAGCATAGTATTCCAGCTAACTAGGAATGGCTGTATACATATATGGTCCGCCGTACATGCAAGATAATGATTTTTTCTAGTTTTCTCTCCTCAATTATGGATATCATTAGGAATAGGGTTCCAATTAAAAAAAAAATATAACCATGTGTCAGATTCTTTTGAAAAATAAGTTTTTTCAGGTACAATATTCGACCTTTGCTTGGCGGACCAATTGGGATTGCTATCTGCCAGTTTTTCTAATGATAATGTCTAATTAACGATTACATAGCCAGCTAATCAATTGTCGCTTCTCGAATCCGCTCTTTTTAATTCATTGGACTATATACGAGGTAGCGACTACCGACGTTTTCCTTGTTCCATAAAAGAAACGGTAGGTAAATGCTTTAATGTATTGCTTAAGGTTGAGACAAAAGGAGATTAATGTGGAGTACTTATTGAGCCTTGATCTTTCGTGCGTGCTTGTTGTGGATTTCATGTACTTAATTTCAAGTTAAATTATCAGATTAAACCTAGAAAAGAACTTGTGGTATAAGCATCATGTGACATAAAAGGACTATAGGCCAATTGTGCATTTAATGCGAAATCATTGATAAGAATGATGAGAGTCTTAGCTATTTGTTGAAGGTGCATATTGAAAAGATACACCCATAATGATAATCTCCCTTAACCCTATTTTTACGGATGATTCGTCATTTTACCGCAAGAGATCAACAATATTTTGGCCAGAAACCCTGTGTTCACGTGCTGTCAAGTTAGTTTTTTTAACCTGGCCTAGACTTTGTAGAAAGCTAAATAATGATAAAACGGAAGACATAAATACGGAATTTTTTTATATGATTCGATATATTAAATGTGTGGATAGAGAGCCTATTTATAGGCTTATATAGAGGAAATCAAAGGAAATTAAAATCAGTTATGCATAATCAAACTAGAGATAGAAAATCAGAGGAAATATCTTAAATATCTCTAAAAAATATTTAATTTCCTAATATTGCTAAAATGGATGATCCAAGCAGCCTCTATAGTTTTTTATATTGTGCTTGTCGTCAGGAACTTGTAATGGTGAAAGGCTTCTTTTTGCCGCTGGAAACAAGTAAATTTTTGAAAAGGCTACGTCTATATATCGATGAAATGAATACTAAAAAGTAACTAGTGCGCACGCATCGTAATTTTAACTTTGCTTGTGAAACTACTTTATCTCTCATTGATCACTGGGTACTACACAATCATGGAGGGTGAAAATGTTCTACTAAACTGCAAACCCTAAACATTTTGGGCCACTGCTCATACATTATGCCTGTTAGGTAGCTCTTGCGCCGTGAAATCCTGGTTTAGATACCATCAGTGATAACCTGAACCCGATTCCACCTGAGATCTCTGTTGTGAGTATTCAAGTGGTAACCTGTTGGAATGGATATCTCAATTCCAGGTGCGGTTGGGTTGTATGCATTGAATTTTTGACAAGCATTACTTTTCCTTTCGTGGGAAAAGGGAAAAACCAGGGAATTGTTTGTTCTAGTATATCAGCAATACTGTTTCAGTGCGGCTTTTGCATGATTTTTGGGGTTAAACGCGGCCTTCTTGTTCTTGCATATGATCTTGGTTTTCTGATAAATCGTCAGACACTAAAAAAGGCCTTGGCCTTAGGGAAGTTGTTGTACCAATTGTCTGATAGCTGGTGATATGCAATACTCTTATCTGCCTAGGCCACTGGGAATCTGGCAGGTGATTTGACTCAGCATCTGAGTGAACGGTTCAGAGAGATCATTTTGTCTATATCATCTCTTCATTTTTGCCAGTAGAGGGCATGCAGTTTGTGAGATCTTTGGGAGATGAAAAGATAATTTCCGGGGTACCTCATTAGCAAAGTGTTGAGCATCTCTTTCAGCAAGGAACATGTCCATCTTTCCACGCAGACATTTAATGATGTGAAATAATACGAGATCTAAAAATGAACTGCTAAGACACAACAATTCAGTGTACTAATAACAGTTTGCTGCAACTGATTTAACTCTAGTTGACGCAGGCTGTATCAAGCGGTATTTTTCCCAAGAAAGCACACAAGGTTGACAGCGCTATTTTCCCTTGCACAATTTTGAAAAGGCTATGTCTTTATATCGATGAAATAAGTACTAAAAATAACTAATGGGCACACATCATTATTTTAACGTTGGTCGTGAAAGCGCTTTATCTCTCGTTGATTTCTTGGTATTGCCAAATCATGGATGGTGAAAACTTTCTGCTAAACAGTGAACCCTAAATATTTCAGGTCAATGCTCATGCATTATGCCTATTACGTAGTGTTGGAAGATATGTTTGAAGTTACAAAATATTGTAATTGATTGTCTTAGATCAATTTAGGATTAGATTTGATACACGTAGATTAGAGCATATAATCCTTCCTTATTTATTTGATCTCTTCTCACTATATATAGGCGTCTTTGTATATTGTACAATATATAGAGAAATACAGAAAATTCTCTCATCTTCTTTCTCTCTCGCGTCAATCTTCCTTGTTCTCCTTGAATTTCCTCATATTCTTTCATGGTATCAGAGCCCATACAGCTTCCGCCTTGTGATTGCCTGCTTTTTCTTGTAACCTAACCTGCAAAATAAGGTTATTAGTGCAGGAATCAAATTCATCAACAGGAAATCAAGTGAAGAAAGGAACGTCTTACCATGGAGCAGAATCCGTCTCCAACACCTGATGAACAGAACGCACAACTGACGAGAGAAAGAACAGCACAAGTTTCAGAAACCCAAAATCCAACTTCAGGGATTCAGGCCCAAGAACAGCCCAATACGGCCCAGTATGTGCCATGGCAACCTTTCCAGGCTTAGTCTAATCTGGGGCAACCCACTTTGGGCCAGCCCACCGCGGGCCAACCTTACCAGTGGCTGCCAATTCAGCCATACTCATTTTATTTTGAGCCAAGCCCGAATACATCATTGCCAGGAATCCAAGGCTACAACATTCAGCCCGATAGGAGCCCACTAGTCGCAAGCGGGGCAAGCCCATCCATCGGGGCCAATTTTTCACATGCGGGTTCTATAGGCGAATCGGGTAATTCGAGCCCAGGATCAAATCCCTACCCGATTTCTCAACTCGAGTTCTTTCCGTACTCGTTTGTTGCAACCAGCGGCCGTCTGAAGCCCGGCGACCCGCTGTACACATCGACGGCCGACGGACCAGAGCTGCAACTCATCACACAGCAACTGTCCGGAGCCAACAACTACTCAAATTGGTCACGGGAATTTCGGCGAGCACTGGTCACCAAGGATAAGGATGGGTTTATTGACAGAACAATCCCGATTCCATCTGACGAGCGAGCGGCACGACTATGGAGAAAATGCAACCAACTCATCCGAACATGGATCGGAAATTGCATCACCCCCGAAGTCACAACCGAGCTACCCCTGACGGAGGATTCGAAACAAATCTAGGGTAACATCAAAAAAATGTACGGGAAATTGGATCGGGTGAAGATTTTTTCACTAACCAAGCAACTTTCAGATCTGAAACAGGGGAATATGAGCATAATCGCGACATTCAACAAGCTATCAACCTTATGGAATGAACTAGAAGTGGTTGAAGAAAAGCTAGAGGACCATATTCGACTCTACAACAATATCAAGCCATAAGAGAGCGAGAAAAGGTGACCAGATCTTTGTTGATATTAAACAAGTCTTACCAATAGTTTCGCTCACAAATCCTAACGATGGAGCCTATGCCATCGCTCGGATGGATATATCAGCTCACCGTTCAGGAAGAAAGCCAACACCTCGCCACCTTCGACCACCTAAAGACCGGAGAAGGGCTGGCCCTCTCCGCCTATACGGGCGGACAGAGAGGGGTTGGGATGAAAGGGCGCAAAGAGCGTCGAAATGAAACCCTAGGGTTTCATCCCGCAGAAGAAAGAAAGAGGGAGATGGACGGCTCGGATTTGATGAGGAAATCTGACGGTCCACGATCATCTCGCCCACTAATTGAATCCGACGACTCCTATATTTCCTCATCACCTGGATCGAACGGCACTCGGAGCATCTCTTTTTCCACAAGATCGGACAGTTCCTGTGAGCCCACGATGGCATCAGTTTTTAAAACATCCAATGGGCCATCTTCTGTCATGTCATCAAAGTATAATTTCAAAGAAAAAAGAAAATTATATTGTGATTATTGCAGACGCCCTCATCACACGATTAATAATTGCTGGAAATTGCATAGAAAGCCCGGAGAAAAAGAAAAAAGGGATTTTTCAACAATTTTTCAGGTCACAGGTCAGCATCCGAACAAATTGAATCCAGTCATTAGTAATGACCTGTATCAAGAACTCATGAAGGCCTTAAAGATATTGGATACTTCCGATAAGGGTGGGAGTTTTACAGGTACTTCATATTGCTTGATGAATTCAATTTCTAAAAATGCATGGATAATTGATTCGGGAGCTAGTGACCACATTGTCTGCCATAAAAATTTCTTTTCAAAGGTTGAAAAATTGCACTCACCTATTTCAGTGCAACTCCCAAACAGAAACATCACACAAGTTATGATGACCGGCACAGTTAATCTTAGCCCACTCATTACACTCCGAAACATACTTTATGTTCCAGATTTCCATTTCAACCTCAAATCAGTTTCTCAGGTTTGTGAGGAAAATTCCTGTGGAATCATATTCAATGATGATAATTATTTCTTTCAGGCCCTTTCGACTGGGAAAATGATGGGCTTGGGTAGTGTCTCTCAAGGGCTATATTTCTGGATTCATTTTCCTAGTGATTTCAAATTCTCTGATGTTGCATTGAATAAACAATCATTGTGTAATACTGCTACCAATGATAAAAATTTTCTTAATCATCAAAGATTGGGCCATAGTGCTTCTTTCCCTTATTCTCATTGCCCTATTTGTCCTTTAGCAAAACAGGGTCGTGTGCCTTTTCCAAATAGCAATTCTTGTACTGCAAACCCTCTCTTTAATTCATGTCGATGTTTGAGGGCCTTATCACACACCACATTGTGATGGCTCGCGTTTTTTCCTCACAATCGTGGATGACTTCTCGCGTGCTACTTGGGTGTTTCTCATGCAATAAAAAAGTCAAGTTTTAAGCCATTTGAGAACATTCTTTGCTCTATCCAAAAATCAATTCGGAAAATCCATCCAATGCATTTGTACTGATAACGGAAAAGAATTTTTCAATCATGAATGTATGTCTCTTTTTTCTTCCAATGGGATTCTACATGAGAGCTCATGTGTCTACACTCCACAACAAAATGGCATTGTTGAGCATAAACATCATCATTTACTAGAGGTAGCACATGCTCTTAAATTCCAAGCTTCCATTCTTGAATTTTTTTTTGGGAGATTGTGTGGTCACATCTGCTTACCTAATCAATGGCATGCCAAGTCGTGTCCTTGATGGGAAGACTCCCTATGAAATGCTCTATGGAAAGAACCCAGACCTTCAACATTTGCGAGTTTTTGGTTGCTTATGTTATGTGACTATAGTGGGGCCTCGGGACAAAATGAGTCCCCGAGCTCGTCGATGCATATTTATGGGATATCCGAATTTGAAGAAAGGATATCAAGTATTTGAACCATCCACTGGGGATTTCTTCATCAGCAGAGATGTCACCTTCCATGAAGACATATTTCCTTTTCGTGATGAGTCATCTTCTTCCCAAGAATTGGATCAGAGAACAAGTTCTCATCATTTTCTCGTTGACGAAGATTTATCTTCCAGAGAGTCATATATTATTGCACCTGCAGAGCATCGACCAGAAGCTACAATACCATTGTCTGACAAGACCTCTCCTTCCACGATAGCTGTGGAACAGTTGAATACACAGGCTTATGCGATAAATGAAGAACCCCATTCCCCTTCAGAGGAAATTCCTTCAGCAACTACTGCCACTGAAGAAATATCCAAAAATGAGGAATTAATTTCTGTCCCAGAGCCGGATGCGCCTCGACGATCCGGGAACGTCCACCTACATGGACAAAAGATTATGTTTGCGCTTCTTCAAAATTACCAGGTACTCGTTATCCTGTCTCTTCATATGTCTCTTTTCATCGACTGTCACCAGATCATATGTGCTACATTAGTCGGGTATCTGAGGAGCAGGAACCATCCCATTATCATGAAGCAGTAAAAGATCCACGATGGCAGAAGGTTATGGAAAATGAGTTACATGCTCTGATGGAAAATCACACATGGGACATTGTTCTAGTACCTTCCCATCGAAAACCAATCGATTGCAAGTGGGTGTACAAGATTAAGTATAAGGCGGATGGTTCTGTTGAAAGATATAAAGCTCGGTTAGTGGCCAAAGGTTTCACACAACGAGAAGGTTTTGATTATCATGAAACCTTTTCTCCAGTGGCAAAGGATGTTACAGTTCGCACTTTCTTATCGGTTGCGGCGTGTTGTGATTGGTCCTTGCATCAAATCGATGTTCATAACGCATTCCTCCATGGAGACTTGGATGAGGAAATTTATATGGAGCTTCCACCAGGTGTACAGAGACAGGGGGAGTCTAAGGTATGTCGTCTCCGTAAATCCCTGTACGGCCTCAAACAAGCGTCACGCCAATGGTATCCCAAGTTTACCAATGCACTCACTATTGCAGGATTCAAACAGTCCAAACATGATTATGCATTATTCACTTGGACGAAAGATACGTCATCCATTTACTTGATGATATATGTTGATGACATACTCATTATGGGAAATCATGAATCTACTATAAGAAAACTCAAGGAATACTTGCACTCTGTTTTTCATATCAAAGACTTGGGGTCACCAAAATATTTTCTTGGAATTGAGATAGCCCGTTCAAACCAAGGGATTTCTCTTAGCCAACAAAAATATATACTGGAAATCATATTAGAAGCTGGCCTATCAGGATGTAAACCAGCAGTTATTCCCATTAAATAGAATGTGAAGTTGACCACAGCTAACTATGATGTTAGACTTCAACCTGAAAATGATGATTCTTTACTCAAGGATCCATCAATTTATCAGCGACTAGTTGGGAAACTCATTTATCTCACTATGACCAGACCAGATATTTGTTATGCAGTTCAAACCCTGAGTCAATTCATGCATAATCCAAAGGAATCTCATATGAATGCCGCATTGAAGAAATGCCCAGGGCTAGGGATTCTACTTTCTCGCAAGTGCAACATGGAGATGATAGCTTATTGTGACTCAGATTATGCAATTTGCCCTATGAGTCGAAGATCTATTTCTGGTTTCTGCATTAAATTTGGAGATTCGTTACTTTCATGGAAAACAAAGAAAGAATCCACTGTATCGTTGTCATCCGCCGAAGCTGAATATCGATCCATGGCTAAGACGGTTTGTGAGGTAGTTTGGTTGCGAGAATTACTCTCAGATCTTGGAATACAAGTCAAGGGACCAACTTCACTGTTCTGCGACAACGATTCTACACTCAAACTTGCGGCGAATCCTGTACTGCATGAAAGAACGAAGCACATAAAAGTTGATTGCCATTTTACCTAAGAAAAAGATTCAAGAAGGTATAATTGAAACAAAAGGAATCGGAACCACTAAACAGCCAGCGGATATTTTCACCTAACCTTTTTTGCCAAAGATAACATACATATCTTCTGAGCAAGCTTGGCGTCTTGGACATATACAAGCCACCAGCTTGAGGGGGAGTGTTGGAAGATATGTTTAAAGTTACAAAATATTGTAATTGATTGTCTTATATCAATTTAGGATTAGATTTGATACACGTAGATTAGAGCATATAATCCTTCCTTTTTTATTTGATCTCTTCTCACTATATATAAGCGTCTTTGTATATTGTACAATATATAGAGAAATACAGAAAATTCTCTCGTCTTCTTTCTCTCTCGCGTCAATCTTCCTTGTCCTCCTTGAATTTTCTCATGTTCTTTCACGCAGCTCTTGCACCATGAAATCCTGGTTTAGATACCATCAGTGATAACTTGCGCCTGATTCCACCTGTGGTCTCTGTTATGAGTATTCTAGTGGTGACCTGTGGGAATGGATCTCTCAATTCCATCTGCAGTTGGGTTGTATGCATCGAATTTTTGACAAGCATTACTTTTCCTTTTGTGAGGTGAGGGAGAAAATAGGGAATTGTTTGTTCTAGTATATCAGGATTACTGTTTCAGTTCGGCTTTTGCATGATGTTCGGGGTTACACACTGCCTTCTTGTCCTTGCATGTTATCTTGGTTGTCTGAGAAATCGTCAGGCGCTAAAAAAGGCCTTGGACTTTGGAAAGTTGTTGTATCAATTGTCTGATAGCTAGTGATATGCAACTCTTATCTGCTTAGACCATTGGGAATCTGGCAGGTGATTTGAATCAGCATCTGCGTGAACAGTTGGGAACGAATCATTTTATCTGTGTCATCACTTCATTATTTGCCACTAGATGAAAAGATAAATTTTCAGAGTACGCTCAATAGAAAAGTCTTCTGCATCTCTTTTAGCAAGGAATGAGTCAATCTTTCAATGCAGATATTTGATGATGTGAAACAATACTACGAGAACTAAAAATCAACTGGTAAGACAGGTTACACGACAATTAAGTTCACCAGTAAGATTTCACTGCGGTGATATAACTCTAGCCTAGAGCTGGCTGTATCAAGCGCTATTTTCCCAAGAAAGCACCCAAGGTAGATGGCCATGTAATTTTTCAGTTTTTTGTACATCTGAGGCCTTTCTCTACTAACTTAAGTGACTCGAATGGGAAGCAAATGCCTCAAAAGGAAACAATATGGACCATAAACTTATAAAAATCATTTAATTCACACGTCTGCATGGTGGTGTTTCCATAGAATTAGCTCCAGAAAATTGCTTATGCAATGCATATGATATGGCAGTTCTATATCTCAAAGGTAAAAGGACTTTGCATTTGGCAATTAAATTATATCGCTTTTTGATAGCTGTGGTATGTCATATTATATTTCATTAGTTTTTAGGCCTCATTGCCTCAGAGAGCAACCAATTCATTCAGATTAGATCTCCGAAGTATTCAGATAGCATCATTTGTACATTAGGAAAGTATATTCTACATGTTGCAGATCGAAAGATTATATAACGTGTTAGGTGTTTTGCTTAAATTAGAAAACTATTCATTATATAGTAAATTAATTTGAAATGCTCAGGTTACCTCAATGCAAGAACAATGTTACCACAACCTTAATGAATTTGTATTTTGTCCTCTTACTTGATCAATTTTCACATTGTGTTGTCGTGTGAGGGACACACCGTCCGCAAAATTTAAAAAATCAACCATGTTTGATGAGAATGTACGAAAAATTTCAGGTACGAAAAATCTGAAAATGAATTGAAATTTATAGTAGAATAAACCAAACAACAAATCAGTCAATTTCAATATAAAGAAATGAGAATGTACGCAATATGCGGAGCTTATCCATTTTACTTAAAAAGCTCCTCATGTAAAGAAATAATAATGGTCTATTTTGAAGCTACCGTGACAAATATTATATAAAAAAAGAAGAAGAAATAATGGAATATTCCGAGGCTCCCAAGTTTAATTCAGAGCCACAATCTTGATCTTCCGTGGCCACCTCAACCTCCTCGCAAGTCTCAGGCAAAATGCCACGCCCCCTGCTCGTCTCTCCTCCTCCTTCAGCTTCACTGACCAATTCCAAGCACAGACGTAAACGAAAAGAAGAAAAGCCCGATTCTTTACCATTCTCGTTCTTCCCCCTTTTGGAATTCAGTTGGGACTTGCCATTGTTCACGTCTGCCTTTTCTTGAAGTGAAGTAAACCCACCATCCATGGCGAGGTGTTCGCTCAGAGCTGACAACCTCTGCTTCGGCCCGCGCTGCCCGGGCACCCGAAGCTCCATCTTGCCCAATTCGTTTGGAGTCCGGCGGTTGAGTCGGTTGGCGTCCAAGAACGGTGCCAAAGTCAGAGTCTTTTCCAGCATCAAAGAGGTACAGGACGTGAAAAAGAGCGAAAGGTCTGGGGTCGTCCCCGGCGGAGGACTTCGGGTCGATGAGTTGGAAAAGGCTAAGCTGGTTTCTGGCTTAGATGGCGCGTCGGGAGATGAAAGGAAGGAAGGAGGGGAAGTGGGTTTTGACTGGAGATGGCCTCCGTGGAAGAATTTGCCGCAGAGATATAAGCTCATAGGCACTACTTCTCTCGCTTTCGTCATTTGTAACATGGATAAGGTCGGTGTTTGATCATCAGCTCTTACTTAGTCGTGATAATGAAGTTTCCTTTTTGAGAAAAAAAAATTGCCTTTTTGGTTGAATGCTGTGGCAGGTGAATTTGAGTATTGCTATAATTCCAATGTCGCACCAGTTCGGGTGGAATTCTTCGGTTGCTGGGTTGGTGCAGTCATCATTCTTTTGGGGGTATGCATTGAGCCAGTTGCCAGGAGGTTGGCTTGCGAAGATATTCGGCGGACGGTTAGTTCTTGATGCCTTGCTTGAAGCACATTAATTTTGATCAAGTCGTGTTAATTTCATTGGCGAATTATTGGGCATGTTTTCAT
>CM026412.1:2547814-2585986 GCA_014858505.1 Corymbia citriodora subsp. variegata
GGGGCGAGCGGTGGGCGAGTGGCAAGCGATCGATAGGTGGCAGGCAGGCGATCGAGAGGCGAGCAGTGAGCGATCGGCGTGCAGCGAGCGGGCGGCAGGCGAGCGCGGGCGATTGGCGTGCGGCCAGCAGGCAGTGGGCGACCGAGTGGCCGACAAGTGACTAGCAGGTGAGCGGCGGCGGCGATCAGTGGTGGGCAAGAGTGGTGATGAGCGGCGAACGGCAAGAAATTCCTACATGTGAGAAGTAAGAAAGAAAAAAACAATTTCTGATTTCTATTTTAGAAATAGAAAAGTAAAAAAAAAATTTCTGATTTCTATTCCAGACCTATTTCTAGAATAGAAATCTATTCCGGAAATAAAAAAAGTAAATTTTTTTACCAAATAAATGTCTATTCTAGAGGAATAAAAATCTATTCTAGAAATAAAAATAGAATGGTTACCATGCGTGCCCTTAGTAGAGATTTGTCGACGACTGATTGAAGTTCCCAACTCAATAATCCATCTCCATCTAGTAAGATTGTCGTTATCGCACTATTACATGCTACGGAAGATCCCTTCTTCAATTGGGAAGTTGGGAGAATTGGTTGAGCTAGACTTGTCATTTACAGGTATTAAGGAATTACTTGAATCCATTGGGGAATTGAATAAATTAAAAATTCTGAGGATTTTTGTAAGTGAGATAAAAAGGTTACCGAGCTCTATTGGAAAATTGCAAAGCCTCCAAGAGTTGAATTGCACTGATTGCTGTGACCTGGAAGGACAAATTCATTTTGATAAAGGTGGATTGTCTTCTCTAAAGACCCTTTGTTTAGACCATACAAATATTTATGGCTTGCCGGAAAACTTAGATCAGCTTTCTTCTCTCGAACGTCTCAATTTATATGAGTGTTATGAGTTTCAGTCACTCCCAAAACCTCCTGTTAGCTTATCGTCCCTGTATCTCACCTGTCGGAGCAATGAGCTGCCTTCGCTCTCTCATTTAAAGCATCCAAAGGAGCTCAAAACTTATTTGTTGCGGGTCTCTTCAAAGCATCCCAGGGCTTCCCTCCTACTTATGGACGCTTGGCGTTTACGGTTGTCCCAAATTGGAAAGGTTGCCAAATCTTTCCGGTTTGGAATTTTTGTCGGAATTAAACTGCAAGGAATGGTTTGCGCTGAAGGAATTGGATGGACTGGAAGGTTTAAAATCCCTAAGAAGTATGGACGTATCCGCACACACATTCTTCGACAATAAACTCCATGCGATACAAGGCCTTGAAAAATTGGGATGCCTGGAAGAGTTGAATGTATCTGGGCGCGAGCACATTCAAGTACTGGACCTTTCAAAGTCGGAGCATCTGAAGACGTTGGTTGTTAGTGGTTGCAAAAGCTTAGTTGAAATTCGCTGCCCTAGTAAATTCCTGCAGACCTTTTGGTGCTGTGGGTGTGAGTCACTGAAGAAATTACCAGGCTTTTTACCACTCTATTAAAGTAGGAAGAAACTGCAGAAGAAGCCGATGCAATTAACAGAGCCTCATATTAGCTTAGACTTCTCAAAGAGCAGCGTGTCTTTTGACTATTTTCGTTAGCCAAGTGAATCCATAGAGATGTTTTCATGGTATGTATTAAAAATGGCCCAATTTTGTATGCATCTTGGGTTGACACCTTTGTCATATTCTAGCAGCCATTCAATTATTTTGGTTTATATTTTTGTTACATTAGGGGTTTTTTAATGAAAAACTTGTTTAACCCGCACTTATACTCGTTCACCTCAATTCATGTCAACATATATATTTTGGTACGAATTATTTACAGTTACTGAAATTCAATAATCCGAGATTTCTATTCCTTGAACAAGCATTTTAATTACTAAAGAAAGAAACTTTCCTCTTCCCTTTGAGTAAGAAATGCCTTTTAGTGGCCAAAAATGCGTAACTTGTCCAATGGTCTTTCCTCTGCGTTGCTTTATTTTGGCTATTTGCAAACTACTATTCTCTCTGGAGCTTGCATTCTCTGGATTGGCATCCGATATAGTGTAGGTGTTTGGTGGCAACGGTGAATTTAATTCCATGTGTTTTTGCTTGAACCTCCTTTACTATTCTAAGCAGGTAAATTAACTTTAGCCATGTGTATTTGCTTGAACCTCCTCTGCGTTGTTTTATTTTGGCCGTTGTTTGCGTATTTCTCTGACAGACTGTCATACTTGTCTTCGTTAAATTTAGTAATAATAGCATAGAAATGCCCCTTCGTCATTTCAAATCCCGTCGACATCTTTGTGGATTCTTTCACACTTCAATTCCTGTTTTCCTTGGAGAACGGTGCTTGGTGTAACTGAGAATGTTATTCATTTACAGGGTCCATAAGCTACCGCCAAGGACCTTGCCATAAATACTATTGAGCCTTGTTTCACTGGACCAAATGTTAAATCTGCTACTAGAGTTGACCGAGACCTCTAAAACACGACTGACGGTTTGCTTAACGAGTATTCTGCGGGAAAACGTGAGCAGTTGACCTTTTCTATGGAAACTGGAAGGGTTTCCATTGCTTGCTGGAGAAATATATTTCGGAAAATTGGTCTTGCGCCTGAAGATGTCGGCAGACTTAGACAGCTGGTTAATTTGAATTACACTAGTGTCTTCATTTGAATTATATAAGGATGTCGCTCGTCGGTCGGTCGAGCGCGATGATTCATCAATCGGATGAGGACGCGGTGGCTCATCCAACCAACCACCACGTGGCCTTTGCCTCCTCCTCAACTCCATCGTTGCGAAGTTCGTTGGTCCGGTAGTTCGTCAATCGGACGAGGGAGTGGCAAAGAGGAAGAGAGTCGAAAGAGAGAGAGAGAGAGTATGCAGGGGAAGAGAGAGGACAGAGGACAGAAAGCTTAGAGGGGAAACAGGAGAGAGAGTGCAGAGGTAGGAGTGAGGGGAGAGGAGAGAGAGAGAAGAGTCTGATACGTGGGGCCCACTCAGGACACGTGTTGCGGGTTTATGATCCTTCTTATTTGTACGCCATCACATCACACAAGAGGCGCTCAATATTAGAGAGATGTTTCTTCCATTGCTGATAGGACACCTCAGGGGTGGACCTTGACTTGTTTCCCTCCATTAAATAGGCATGATGGACGTCCAAGAGAAAGCACCGCCCAAACACACCAACTTCAGCTCCTTCTCCTTCCCCTTCTATTATCTATCAACTAATAAAAATTTTCTTTATTTTTCCCTTGCACTTCTTTTGCCAAATAACCTTCTTAAAAATACATCCATATTTCCTAGTCTATTTTACACACATAAGCACACGCTTCCGCCCAACAGTGGTATTAGAGCCACGTCTTTGGTTGGTATTGGGCATTTGTCCTAACCACCCACTCCTAAAACTACCCATCCAAATTCCAAACAACTAAACTATGGTCACTTCTACGTCATCTGCATTTCCCATTCCTATTTTTGATGGGAATAACTATGATTTTTGGAGTATCAAAATGACTATATTCTTGATGGCCCAAGACCTATGGGACATTCTGGAAAAGGGTTACGAGGCTCCACAAGAAGGTGCGAGTGTTCCGAAGGATCAACTGCAAAAGGATGCAAGGGCACTTTATTTTATTCAACAAGCACTCTCGGAAATGATATTTCCGAGAATAATTGGAGCGAAGACTGTAAAGGGAGCTTGGGAGATACTTCGAGAAGAATTTCAAGGATCAGAAAAGGTACGTATTATTCGGCTTCAAACTTTAATAAGAGATTTTGAGAATTCTAAAATGAAAAATTATGTGACCGTCCAAGAATATTGTGGAAAATTAAAAGAACTAGTTAATCAAATGAGAGCCTATGGAGATGAGATCACTGATCAAATGGTCATAAAAAAAATATCGGTGTCACTTACTAAAAAATACAATTCTATTGTGACAACTATAGAAGGAACTAAGGACTTGGCGACTCTATCAGTGAGTGAATTAATTGGCTCTCTAGAAGCACATGAGAAAAGACTAATGGCACAAGATGAAGATTCAATTGAAAGTGCCTTTCAATCTAAAATAAAAGTACGGTCTCATCAATCTAAAAATGGTGGAAGGAGCTCATGGAAAATTTAAAAAGGAGAAGAAACTACACAAAGGGAAAAGTATCCACCTTGTGGCATTTGCAAAAAAACAAATCATTTGGAGAAGGATTGTTGGTTCAAAAATAAGCCACAATGCCGTTTTTGTAAAAGATATGGCCACGTAGAAAAAGATTGTCGATCAAAAACAAATAATCGAGCTAACTATGTTGAAAAAAAAGAAAGTGAAGACAATATATTCTATGCGGGCCAAGCAACAAACAATAAAAAAAAACAATACATGGTATATTGATAGTGGGTGCAGCAATCATATGACTGGGGACGAATCTATATTTGCCGATATTGATAAGTCGGTGAATTCCCAAGTAAAATTGGGTAATGGTGCATTAGTGGACATCAAAGGAAAAGGCACCATCGCCGTTGAAACAAATAAAGGACCAAAATATATTCATAATGTATATCTAGTTCCCAATCTAGCACAAAATCTCTTGAGTGTGGGCCAAATGATTCAAAGTGGGTATTCTCTATATTTTAAAGGAGATGCCTGCATTATCTATGATAAATATAAAAACATCATTGCCTCTGTTAAGATGGAGAATAAAAATTTTCCTATTCGATGGAAATATATTAAAGACATAGCCATGAAAGCTCAACTTGATGATTCATGGCTATGGCATCGAAGATTTGGTCGCTTCAACTTCACTAGACTAAAAACTCTCCATCAGAAAAATATGATGAGAGACTTTCCAGCTATTTCAAAAATTTCAGATGTTTGTGAAGGATGCCTCCTTGGAAAACAACAAAGGCAGTCCTTCCCATCTAGAGGTGCATGGAGAGCTAAAAAGACATTAGAACTAGTCCATACTGATGTATGTGGTCCAATGAGGACCCTTACCCTTAGTCAAAATAAATATTTCATCCTATTCATTGATGACTACACTAGAATGACGTGAGTATACTTTCTTCGAGAAAGATCGGAGGTTTTCTCTATTTTTAGAAAATTCAAGAACCGCGTCGAGAACCAAAGTGGCCGAAGAATCAAAGTTCTAAGGAGCGACAGAGGCACTAAATACAACTCAAGAGAGTTCACTAAATTTTGTGAAGATGAAGGGGTTCATCATCAACTAACTGTTGGCTATGCCCTAGAACAAAATGGAGTAGCAGAAAGGAAGAATAGAACCGTCATGGAGATGGCAAGGTCCATGCTAAAAGAGAAAAGCCTTCCTAACACCTTCTGGGCAGAAGCAGTTTACACGACTGTATACATCTTAAATAGATGTCCAACTAAAGCCGTCCAAAATAAAACTCCAGTCGAAGCATGGAGCGAACGGAAGCCTTCAGCGAAGCATCTCAAGGTGTTCGGTTGTATATGCTACATCCACATCCCTGCTCAAAAGAGGAGTAAGCTTGACGAGAAGACTGAAAAAGGAATATTCCTTGGTTACAGTGATCAATCAAAAGGCTATCGAGTTTACAACTTAAGAACTAAGAAGCTCGTGATTAGTCGAGATGTCGAGTTTGATGAGAATGCTGCCTGGAATTGGGAGGATGATAAGATCGAAAAAAAGTATGTTGCCTTGCCAGACACATTACCTGCTCAAAAGGAGTCAACAACACAAGAAGAAGGAAAAGTGACAGATTCCACCACTCACGGCGTAACTCCACCAATCTCTCCAAGAGTGACGCAAGAAGAATCTCCTCTAGAGTCTCCAGTATAAAGGGTAAAAACCCTTAGAAGAATTTACGACACATGCAACTTTGTTGCTTTAGAACCAGAAAACTACAAACAAGCATCCAAAGAAGAAGTTTGGATAAAAGCCATGGAAGAAGAGATCAAAATGATCGAGAAAAATAAAACTTGGGAGCTCGTTGATCGCCCTGAAGACAAAGAGATCATTGGTGTTAAGTGGGTCTACAAGACAAAACTTAATGCAGATGGATCCATCCAGAAGCATAAAGCAAGGCTGGTGGCGAAGGGATACTTGCAACAACCAGGTATCGACTATACTGAAACTTTTGCTCCTGTTGCTCACCTTGATACTATTCGAGCACTCATAGCCCTTGTAGCACAAAAAGAATGGAGGATCTATCAACTAGATGTGAAATCAACATTTCTAAATGGATATCTTCAAGAAGAAATATATGTGGAACAACCACAAGGCTTTTATTGTCAGAGGGCAAGAAGAAAAGGTTCTAAAGCTTAAAAAGGCTCTTTATGGATTAAAACAAGCACCAGAGCATAGCATAGCCGAATAGACGAATACTTCACTAAGCAAGGATTCGGGAGGAGCATGAGTGAGCCAATGCTCTACATCAAGACCCAAGGTAGGTCCGACACACTTATTGTCTCTTTGTATGTAGATGATCTCATATATACAGGGAACAATGAAGTGATGATTCAAGAATTCAAAGAATAAATGATGAAGACATTTGAGATGACGGACTTTGGCTTGATGCACTACTTCCTTGGCATCGAGATCGACCAAAATGGAGGAGTCTTTATCTCGCAAAAGAAATATACCGAGAACCTCCTGAAGAAATTCAAGATGGATCATTGCAAAGTAGTTGCAACACCGCTTGTGACAAATGAGAAGCTACTGAAAGAAGATGGTGCTGAAAAAGCAGATGCTTCACTCTACAGAAGCCTGATTGGAAGTCTACTCTATCTCACTGCAACACGACTAGACATTATGTACGCGACAAGTCTACTACGATTCATGCAGAATCCAAGCCGAATACATTTTGGTGCAGCCAAAAGAATTCTTAGATACTTACGAGGAACAATAGACTACGGCATTTGGTATCGGCCAAGTGCAAGCACTAAGCTCATCGGCTATACTGATAGTGATTGGGCAAGATCAGCTGATGACAGAAGGAGCACTATTGGTTACACATTCACATTGGGTTCTAGAATATTTTCTTGGACATCCAAAAAACAAGATTCGGTGGCACAATCCACTACAGAAGCTGAATACATTACAGCAACCACCACCACTAGTCAAGCTATATGGCTTCGACGAATTCTAGAAGATATCGGAAAAGCACAAACGGAACCGACTCCAATATTTTGCGACAACAAGTCAGCAATTGCCATATCAAAGAATCCAGTCTTACATGGAAGAACCAAACATATCGACATCAAATATCACTTCATACGAAAGGTGCAGAGCAATGGAGAGATTGAACTCAAATACTACAAGACCAAAGATCAAGTTGCTAACATATTTACTAAAGCACTTCTGCTAGCCAAGTTCGAGACATTACAAAGCATGCTTGGAGTATCGCAAAATTGGATCAAGGAGGAGTGTTAAATTGTTGATCCAATTTCTAGAATAAGCTAAAAATAAAAAATAAAATAAAAAATCCAGACTTAGGTGGCAATGGAAATGTCTAGACTTCACTAGAATTGTGTAGGGATATTATCTCTGCAAGTTGCAGAAATATTTGTTCTTCAAAGCCAGTCAACAAGTCAATGTAAAGCTGATTAAGGATGAGAAAATCTCTGACTTGCGCGGAGATTTTTATATGAAAAGGTCGGTGATGAATGCCTATAAATAGGCTTGATGGACGTCCAAGAGAAAGCACCACCCAAACACACCAACTCACCAACTTCAGCTCCTTCTCCTTCTCATTGTATTACCCACCAACTAATAAAAATTTTCTTTATTTTTTTCATACGCTTCCTTTGCCAAATAATCTTTTCAAAAATACATCCATATTTCCTAATTTATTTTACACACACAAACACACGCTTCTGCAAATACCCAACAATTCTTTTGCAGCGATTTCTCATCCGATCAGCCTTGCTTTCAGTCTTCATCCTCTTAGAATTTCTGAAGATGAACAGTACAGCAATTACCTTCGTGGAGAAGCCGGTTTCCAAGTCCCCAGTTTCACCGGAAGCTTCACCAGGATGTGATTACGACGTGTTCTTAAGCTTCAGAGGTCTAGACTCTCACAAGGGCTTCATGAGCCACCTCTATCAGCGACTCCATGAAGCAAGAGTTCGTGTGTTCAGAGACGACGACGAGCTCCCTCTAGGAGAGAAGGTTGGTCCACAGCTTCTCCAAGCCATTGACAACAGTAAGATCTCAATCCCAGTTCTCTCGGAATGCTATGCTTCCAGTAAATGGTGCCTTTTTGAGCTTGTTCGGATGCTCAAGTGCAAGAAAGAGATGAAACAAGTGATCTTGCCCATATTCTATAAAGTACAGCCTGCAGATGTGAAATGGCTCAATGGAACCTTTGGAGATGTCTTCAATTTATACAAGAAGCGTTTCGGGGATAGCGTTGTCCAGGAATGGAGACAAGCACTCAAAGAAGTCAGATCCTTGAAAGGACTGGTATCCGAAAATATTGCTAATGGGTACTCCCAAATCCCTTTTTCCATATAAGCTGATTATTTTATGGCAAAGTGTATTAGTTGTTTAGACTATCGACCATTATCAATTTGCCAATTCATCTTGTTGCTTATTTATCTGAGTCTGTTCTAGTAAGTTTTACTTTTGATATTTGTTCGTGATCTCAATCATAACACTATTTTGATAGGAATGAGGCAGAGCTCATAAAATCAGTTGCTGTAAATGTCTTGAGCGAGTTAAAGAATGCTTTTAAGTTAGTGACCCCTAAACACTTGGTGGGAGTGGACATTCATGTAAAAGAAATTATGAGTATGGTAGATACTAAATTTGGAGATACTCAGATACTTGGAATTCATGGAATGGGTGGTGCTGGTAAAACAACTCTTGCCAAAGTCATATACAATGAACTATCAAGCCAATTTCAGTGCCACGGCTTCTTAGCAGATATCTGAGAAATGGAATCGCGTGAGGGAATTGTGCACTTGCAGAAGGACTTGATCTCTGAAGTTCTTAAAGGAAGCCCCCACGAAGTTTCTAACAGAGACCAAGGAATCAACATCATCAGTTCTAGATTTGAAGGCAGAAGAGTTCTCATTTTTCTTGATGATGTGAGCGACAAAGATTAGTTAGATGCACTTATGGGAGGCCATGAGTTGTTTGGTTTTGGAAGTAGGATCATTATTACAACTAGAGATAAGGCTATTCTTAATCAGTTTGGGACGTCATACTGGGCATATGAGCTCATGGGATTGGACAAAGAAGATGCAATGGTTCTATTTTGTAGACATGCCTTTCAACGTGACTTCCCTCCTCCTGCCTTGAACGATCTTTGTCGTGATATTGTCTCAACCACTGGGCAGCTCCCGTTGGCTCTTGAGGTTATTGGGTCACTCTTGTGCGACAAAAGTGAAGCAGCGTGGAGAGACACGTTAAAGAAGTTGAGAGAAGTGCCTTATCAGAAAGTTGAAGAAAAGCTGAAGATAAGTTACGATAATCGATGATGTGAAGCAAATATTTCTCGACATTGCATGTTTTTTCAATGGAACAAATCCGAGACTTCCAATTTATATGTGGGATGACTGTGGCTTTTCTCCAAACTTGGGACTAGAAGTGTTGAGTCTCATGTCCCCGGTTAAAATTGTCGAAGGCTATAGGGGAAATAGACTGTGGATGCATGATCAATTGAGAGATCTTGGTAGAAGTATTGTTAGTAAGGAAAACTGTGTGAAGCCAAGTGAATGCAGTAGATTAAGGATTTGCGGGGAAGCTTTTAAAGAACTCGAGAAAAATGAGGTACAATGTTTTCTACTCTCAAACTTTTACTCACTTCTTGCAGGCTATAAAAGTGCCCTATAAGGGTGGAGTCTCGTAATTCTAGCTAAAAATGGTTGTGTAGAATTTGCAAATTTGCGACATCATTTTAGGCACAATATTGCTGATATGGGGTCAAGCATATTCGTATCCAATCGTGTCTTGTTTCATAATATACCCCATAAATGAAAAGTTAGACCTCTGGCCTAACTTGTATAGTCTTGGTTAGACATTTACTGATTCAATGGGATAATATCTTAGGTTGCTACGTGACACAATCGCACACAATCGGTTCGAACTGTAAGAAAACTGATCAAAACCAGAAAATCTAGTCAAACTAGAAAGCAGTCGAATTGGATTAATGCGAAGAGCTCTAGTCCATGGTAATGAAGGATGCCTGGCATCAATTCACTTATCCAGGTGGGAGTGGCAATGCTTTTATGATCCTCATGAGTATAAGTTGGATGGATATGCAACTATACCAGATATTATGGATGGAAAAAATGGAACAATGTGTCACGCTTTCCATTTGCCTAGATTCGGGTCTTGTGCAACAACCTTATTCCTCAGTTTCTGGGCACTTGCAGGGAACAGATCAGATCGAGGCCCTCCATCTTGAGTATTCTGAATCGCTTTCTAAACCATACTGCTTAACAAATGAGCTGTTTCGAAAACTGCCGAACATAAGGTACCTTCGTGCCCACCACGCACAAGTCACGGGAGATTTCAAGGACCTTCCTAAATTAAGATGGCTTGAATGGATGGCCTGCGAAACGTCTTTTTCCCCTGCGAACTTCCCTCCAGAGAACTTGATTATTCTTAATGTGAGAGTCGGCGGTCTAACGGAGCACTGCGACACATGGCACCATGTGAATGGATTTTTTTTTTTTTTGGTAACGGTAAGTATAATTTATAATCAACCAGGATTTACAAAAGAAGTGCATCCCGGCACCAACACGCACTCAACGGGACTATAAGTCGCTAGAGTGAGGGGGTGCCATGATCACAAAGGAAAATAAAAGAGCTACAGATATACAGCCAAATAGGAATGGATTAGAGAAGGTAAATCTCTACCTTCTTTTTTCTTTTGCAAGGTATATGATAAATTCAAGTGCTAACGTTGCTATATTTTTTTTGTTGTGGATCGTGAACCAGCTCAAAGTTCTGAAGCTTCTGCACTGCTATAACTTGATTGAAACTCCTGACTTCTCAGCTCTCCAGAATCTTGAGATTTTGAATCTTGAATATTGTGTTAATCTGGTCAAAATTCATCCTTCTATCAGGAATATCAGGAATCTCACATCGTTAAGTTTGACGGATTGTGAGGAACTCAAGGAGCTACCTAAAGAAGTGGGGTGTCTAACAAACTTGAGGGAGCTTCTAATCGATGGCAGTTCCATTGAAGAGATTCCCATGTCCATAGGTCGCATGAGGAAGCTTGAGATTGTTTCTGCTCGTAATTGCAGATCATTGGTCCGAATTGATAGCTCCATAGGATCCCTCCGCAAATTGCATAGCTTGTCGCTAGACGATTGTCGTTCACTGAGCACACTTCCTAAGTTCATTGGAAAGCTGACATGTTTGACCCAACTGTCTCTATCAAGATCGGGTGTCAGGGAACTGCCCGACTCCATCGGGGATCTACACAATTTCAAAGTTTTGCTCATGACTCATATTTTCTTAGAAAGTTTACCTAGAACCATGGGAAGGTTGAAGAAGCTTGAAGAGTTAGATGCCTCAGGGTGTAAATATCTGCAAGGAGAAATCCCTAGTGAGGTAGGGGATTTATCTTCACTGCGAGTCCTTCAGTTAGAAAAAACACGCATTTCTGGTTTGCCAAAAAGCATTCACAAGTTATCATGTCTCCAAGAGCTTGATTTAGGGAAATGTCAAGAGCTACGATCTCTGCCAGAGCTTCCCTCGAGCCTAACTAGTCTACATCTCGTCTGTCGGACAATCCCAGATATTGCCAACCTAATCAATCTAACACACTTGTCAATGAAAGTTGAGGATTTGAGTGCCTTAACTACGATGAAAACCCTCTCTCGACTTGCTGAATTCCACATTGAACTTCGTGGTAAAACTGAATGGCTCCCAGATCTTCCCTCAAGTCTATTCAAGCTTGAAGTCAGGCAAGGTCCAAATTTGGAGAGATTTCCAGATTTGTCAAATTTCAAACGCTTATCAGAATTGCATCTCCGTGGTTGCTCTGAGTTAACAGAAATCAAAGGGCTTGAAGAACTTGAGTGCCTAACTGCTTTGACAGCATCATTTTGTGAAAAGCTATGTACGCTGGAGGGCCTCGGACATTTAGTCTCATTAAGATCAATCATCATACGGGGTTGTAAAGCATTAGAAACATTACCAGATCTTTCGAAATTGAAATTTTTGAAGATCTTTGATGCTGCGGATTGTGAGAATCTGGTTGGAATTCAAGGCCTTGATAGATGGGAATACTTGGAAGAAGTAGACATCTCCGTGTGTCATTCCATTGAGAGTTTACCGGACTTTTCTAACTTAAAGGATCTGAAGATATTAATTGCTGGAAGTTGCCTGAAGCTAGTTCAAATAGCAGGCCTTTATAATGCTGAACAATTGAATGAATTAAATCTCTCTGACTGTAGTTCTCTGGAAAGATTACAAGAACTGCCATGCCCCGGAACCTTGAAATATCTGTACATCAATGGCTGCGAGAAGATCCATGATATCCAAGAGCTTGAGGAATTCTCTTCATGCAAAACATTATACATTGAAGAATGCAAGTCAATTGTAAACCTTCCAGATCTTTCCGAATTTAAAGATTTAGAATACTTGACAGTGAAGAAATGTCCACAACTTGCGGATGTTCCAGGGCTTGATGGAGCTAGATCGTTAAAATTTATTAACATTTCAGGGTGCGATATGCTTGAGAACTTACCAGATTTGTCAGGTTTACAACTCTTGGAAGATCTAAAAGTACGACACTGTGGGAAACTAACGGAGCTCCAGGGGCTTGGAGGGTTGAGATCCTTAAGCTTTGTGGATTTCTCTGGATGCAATTTGCTGAAACCCCCGGAATTACCTAGCAGAACACGCCAAGTATGTTCACTGTTCAACCCATTTGACTACGAGAATCCAGGCCCGATTGTTTTGAGGTGATTTGGAAGTTACAGCTGTCCTTTTGCTTCTAAACCATGACCTGACCTTTTTCCCCTGTTCAACATTAAGAAATGAATTCTATCTTGAGTTACCATTCCCCATCGATTTGTTCTTGGTCACCACAAAATACTCCTTTGCCTTTTCCTATCACGAACATAGTGATGTTCTATCTTCTTTGCCATGTGATTTGACTAGCTGTAGTTTTTTGTTCTCTATACTTGGCCAGGTAAAAGTGACCTTCTGCAGTTTACTCTTTCCATCATGTCTGTATGACTTGCAACAATCGGTTCCAAAGACCAACTCCCAAGTCTGCTTCATTGATCAGTAACCCATGTATCAGCAACTATTGCATTGAATTTTTGTTTTTCTACACTTGTCTCTTGGGAATGCTTTTGTATTCTAAACTGGCCCTACATCGAAGTGTTTTTCTGTTGCCAACAACTTGCATATTGCTGATTGTATGCATTGTCATGTAGTACATTCATCTAGGGATGACAGTGACTTGATTAGTCGATTGTAGATCTTCTAGATAACCATTAGTGCACTTTGGAAAAATCCCTTCATAAATCATTCATCAAATTAGGAATGGACAGGAGTTACTCATTTTCGGATGCGTGGGATTGAGTCATCTTTCGTATTATATGAAAGTGTATCTCTGAATCTAACCCTGGGGGGCTGGTTCTGTGGTCAAGCATTGTGGATGAGGCAGATCCTTAATCGATGCATGACTGAGAGGTTCGCATACATACATGGATTGCTCGAGCCAGAAAATCTGCCCCCCTCCCCCAACATGTTACAAAAAAGAAAAAGAAATCCATCTACGGTCATCACTAGTGAGATCTAAAGATATAGCAGTAACAGTTTTACAGTGTTTACTTGGACAACTCCTCGTGCTGTTGCAACTCTAGATGTTTGACTTTAGTTGCCCCCGATAATTTCTTGTTTTAAGGACAAGATTGACGGAAAAACATCCAACAAAATTGTGCATAGTCAATGATTTATTAGTTGATTGACCGATGAGCATGTGAACTCGAAGACTCTGAAAAAGAATTCTTGGGCAGGAAAGAGAGAGGAAACCAATGAATTATTAGTACCTCCGCCCGAGACTTTGACTCTTTTCCGCCCATTGAGCAGACGAAATGGAGGATTTCTGTTTTAAATCCAAAGCAGGGGACTGAAGATTTAGAATAGAGAGGAAAGAGTTAGCTTTTTTTGCATCAAATCTTTTCTTGATCATCTAGAGGAGGTGAGTAGGTTAGAGAAAATGGAGGAATAGACAATGTGACTTCTTTCTATCGTGGTGCCTTATGCATTAGTCTTGCTTTTCGTATTCTTGTGTCAGAAAAAAAGACCAAAACCAAACAATTTCGCTGAGGAACCAATAACCACTTCATCAAATGATCCCGCTTCTTCAGTAGGATGCAATTATGACGTTTTCTTGAGCTTTAGAGGTCCAAATTGATGGAGGGGCTTCACCAGTCACCTGTACCAGAGACTCGTGATGCTAGGGTCCATCATCCACAACAAGCTCGAGTATGTTTTCTGTTGCGTTGGTTTTCACTAAATGATTTTTTAATTTGATTAGAATTAGATTTCAGTTCAATGACAATGTATACCGTGCATTTTCTCATGAACTATACCCATGACCGCACAAAACTTCATAGCGTCTTTACATTACATTGTTAACTTGGAAGTTCCACAAGTTCCTACCAGAATATGCTAGTGGGAAGCTGTTCATAAGAGCTATATCTCAATGAACAGGAAGATTATCTTGAGGTGATTACAGAATTTTCAACACTTCTTTCTGTTTATGATCCATGATGCTGAACTTTCTCAATTCCACAGTAATGCTAAGTCGTTTGGATATATGGAAGGTGTCGATAGTTGGGAAGTCCATTGGTTATTGAATTCTTCATCAGCAAATACTTGATATTAAAAATGATGTAGTGTAACCGTAAACATCAGCATATAGGAATCCAATCCTCTCCACAGATTCGAAATGCTTGTGTGCATCATAGTTGCAGGCCAAATGGAGAGTTCAGCATTGAGCAACAACACACTCGAGTACAGGTGACCTCATACCGAATATTTGCATTGCACTCGCCCATTACTTATTAAGAGACCGAAGGTGATGCATTTTTTAACTTTAGAGGGATAGGAGCAACGGCGTCACTTCACAGGCAAACTAAAAAGGAGCTGGAATTTGTAAAAGATGCGAGTAGAAACGATAAATAAGGTAAAGCAAAACCTTCAACAATCCAATAAATGTATGCTGCCAAAATTCCTGTAAAAATACTTCCTGGAAAAAATATAAAAGAATGCTAAATTTTGCGAAATCCTTTTCACTCTTTGGGAAGCATTTATAGGAACCTCAAAAATTTCGCTTCGAAGCGTTCTTGTGCAGTTAGTTAACCAAAACCGAGTTTTTCAAGGAACTTCTTCATTCCTAGACATGCAACTTCTGGAGAGAGAGACTAAGGAATTTGGGGTCTGCTAGAAAGTTTTCTTCAAGTCGCTTTCCCAGACACAAGTTGAATTGAGGAAACCGTATGATTTGTGAGTAACCGCTCCTTATTCTGCTTCCTTTTTGTCAGTTGATTTTTCTTGTTTTTCTATTCTTCGAGCAATTGCGTTCTCTGGCACGCATCACGTGTAGCAAAGTTGCATTGGAGTTTGCACATAGTCGTAGTCCCATACATATGAAGCTCTGCATTGCTTTGCTCTGTTCAAGATAAAATATAGATCTTCCTCTTCACAAATTGGCAGGATGTGGTTTCAACAAATTTGTATTGGTAGTCCTATACTTAGGCTCCATTCGGTTCAATATTCTGACGATCAGCAGAGGAAAAAGGGAAAAGAAAAAGAAAAGGAAAAAGAAAGAAAGAAAAAAGGAAAAAGAAAGAACAAAAAAGGAAATGAAAAATTATCTAAGAATTCAATTTTTTTTTGCACTGAAATTGGAATCAATATTCAAATGAAATCCAAACACCAGAAAACGTTCTCGATCACGTATCACTGAACAATGAAATAAGTACTTGACAGTTTTATTTATAAGAAAAATTAAGAATAATATTTAGATTAGTATAAGTATAGATAAATTATTATTGTCATCAAATATTCCTATAAAAACACTTGCTATTATAGAGATTATAAGTCAAAATATACTTAAATGAAACTATAGTAGTATTTAAAAGATATAAAAAGTAAAAAGGCAATAAAAGATAGCATATTTTCTTGTTGATTTAGAAAAATGATTGAAATGAAATAAAATAAAAACTTTATAAAATATGGGCAATAGTGTAATTATGAAAACTTGTGAAAGATATTGCAGGATTGATTTTATTTTATTATGGAAAGTTCAATGATTAGATTGAATAAATTAGAAGTTTAGGCTCCGTTCATTTCACGGAAAAAAATTCCAGGAAAATGTTTTTCGGATTTTCCGAGTTTCACGGAAAATAAATTCATTGGGGAAAACATTTTCCATGAAGGAAAAAAAGTCTTCTAAAGTAAGGAAAATGTTTTCCCAACTTGAATGTTTTCCACTTTTCAAGTTGGGAAAACATTTTCCATACTCACTTCTTTCTATCTCATACCTCTTATTTTTTTTTTTTTGGTAAGGTATCTCATACCTCTTATTAGTCCTCACTTATTTCTTTTTATTTTTTTAAAATCAATTTTTTTTCATAAATTCGAATTTTTTGTTATTTTTTAATAAAATCAATTTTTTATTTTTATTTTTGTCTTTCTTTTTGCTGTTTTTCTTTTTCGACCAGTTGCCGACGATAGACGAGCCGAGCTCGTCGATCTGGTGTCGCCAGATGACGGCGAGGCTCAAGCATTACAGATCGGTGACGCCCAAGTGTTGCCAGAGGCGATGAGACTCGAGCACTAGATTGGCGACACTCAAGCCTTGCCAGACGGCAACGAGGCTTGGGCCTCGCAAATCAGCGACACCCAAGCGTCACCAAACAATGGCAAGGCTTGGACCTCTTAGATCAGTGACACCCAAGCATCACAAGACAATGGCAAGGCTTGGGCCTCGTAGATCAGCGACACCCAAGCATCACCAAAGGCGGCAAGGCACGGGCTTTGCTAGATTGATGACGCCCAAGCATCGCCAAACCACAACGAGGCTCGAGCGCCACTAATTTGCAAGGACCAAGCCTTGCCGCCTCAAGCTTGCCTCGTCAATGAACTGATTGTGCGAGCTCGAGACGGGGAGAAAAAAATAATTTAGTAATAAATTTTTGGGAAAATGACACCAAAAACCCCAAACTATGCCCCTTGAGATAATTTTACCCTGAACTTTTTTTGTACTATAAAAAACCCCAAACTATGCTCCTAGGAACAATTTTACCTTGAACTTTTTTGTGCTATAAAAAATCCCAAACTATGTCATTTGGGATAATTTTACCCTGAACTTTTTCTTGTGCCACGAAAAACCCTGAACTATGTTACTTAGACACATTTACCCCAGACTTTTTAACTGAAGGGCATTTTCGTCTTTTCTTTTTTCTTTTTAATTTATTTTTCTTCCCCACCAGCAGAGGGGAGCCGGCGCCGGCGACAGCCACCCTCGTTGACACCGGCGTTCGGCGAGGGTGGCCCTCGCCTGTGGCAAGGGCGACCCTCGCCGAGGAGGGTTGCTCCTGACTGGGTGACCCTCGCCTGAGTCAGGCAAGGGTGGCCCTCATCGGGGAGATCGGGCGAGGGCCGCCCCTGCCAAATCCGGTGGGGGCAGCCCTCGCCCGACGCCGGGGAGGGCCTCCCCCGCCAGATCCAGCGGGGGCGGCCCGATGCCGGGGAGGGCCGCCCCCGCCAAATCCGGCAAGGATGACCCTCGCCCAGTCGAGGGCGACCCTCCCCGGCGTGGGCCACCCTCGCTGGATGTCACCGCCGGTGAGGGTGACCGTCGCCGACTCCCCTTTGCTAATGTAGAGGGGAAGAGGAAAAAAAAAGAAAAAAAAAGAAAAGACGAAAATGCCCTTTAGTTAAAAAATTTGGGGTAAATGTATCCCAAGTGGCATAATTTAAGGTTTTTTGTGGCACAAGAAAAAGTTTAGGGTAAAATTGTCCCAATGGGCATAGTTTAGGGTTTTTAGTGGTACAAAAAAAAGTTTAGGGTAAAATTGTCCCAATAGGTATAGTTTGGGATTGGTACAAAAAAAAGTTAAGGGTAAAATTGTCCCAACGGGCATAGTTCAGGGTTTTTGGTGGCATTTTCCCTAAAAATTTTAAAATAATTATTTTAAAAAATAAAATATTGAAAAGAGTTTACAAAGGAAAATATTTTTTTAAACGAACAGCAGAAAACATTTTTCACTTCAAAATCAAGTTTCATCCGAACACCGAAAAATAATTACGTTTTCATGGAAAATAGCTTCTTGAAAAATATTTTCTAGAAAAACAATATTTTCCGTGAAACAAACGGAGTCTTAGAAAATAAATTTTACATTTAAAAATAGTTCAAAAATTACATTGAATAAGTTAAAAGTCTATAGATGACACTGCTCATTTTGTTAAAACCAAATAGCTATTTTGTGTCATTTTGGAATGATAGGTTCCCATACGACTTAGTATTTTTTGTTAAACTATGAAGAAATATCTAAGTCTATTAACATATCCAATTGAATACACTTTCCCTTGAAAGACTAAATAAATAAATTGTGGGCTAAGTGTGATTAGCAACTATTTTACAATACACAAGTTTCTCTGATATTAGACTTATTGACCTAATTCACATATGCATCTCAATAAACTTTTCCTTGACTTGTTTCCCTTAATCAAATTTAAAACGCTAAAACGCGAGAACACTGTATAAAGACAGGAAATCTGTATCCTCAGATCTGTCATTCTTTTGCAGTAGTTTCGCATCCGGTTAATCTTGCTTTCTGTTTCCATCCCCTTAGAATTTCTGAAGATGAACAGCACAGCAATTACCTTCGTGGAGAAGCCGGTTTCGAAGTCCCCAATTTCATCGGATGCATCATCAGGATGTGATTATGATGTCTTCTTAAGCTTTAGAGGTCCAGACTCTCGCAAGGGCTTCACAAGCCACCTCTACCAGCGACTCCAAGAAGCGAGAGTTCGGGTGTTCAGAGATGACGACGAGCTTCCGCTAGGAGAGGAGATTGGCCCGCAGCTTTTCCAGGCCATCGACAACAGTAAGATCTCAATCCCGGTTCTCTCGGAGTGCTATGCTTCCAGTAAATGGTGCCTTTCTGAGCTCGTACGGATGCTCAAGTGCAAGAAAGAGATGAAACAAATGATCTTGCCCATATTCTATAAAGTAGAGCCCGCAGATGTGAAATGGCTCAAAGGAACCTTTGGAGATGTATTCAATTCATACACGAAGCGGCGTCTCGGGGATAGCGATGTCCAGGAATGGAGACAAGCACTCAAAGAAGTTGGATCCTTGAAAGGACTGGTATCCGAAAATATCGCTAATGGGTACTTCCAAATCCTCTTTCATATGAGATGATTATTTTGTGGCAGAGTACTTTAGTTGTTTAGAAAATCGACCATTATCAATTTGCCAATTCATCTTGTTGCTCATTATCTGAGTTTGTTCTAGTAAGTTTCACTTTTGATATCTGTTCATGATCTCAATCTTAACGCTATTTTGACAGGAATGAGGCAGAGCTCATAAAATCGGTTGTTGTAAAGGTTTTGAGCGAGTTAAAGAATGCTTTTAAGTTAGTGACCCCTACACACTTGGTGGGAGTGGACATTCATGTAAAAGAAATTATGACTATGGTAGATACTAAATTTGAAGATATTCGGATACTTGGAATTTATGGAATGGGTGGTGCTGGTAAAACAACTCTTGCCAAAGTTATCTACAATGAACTGTCAAGACAATTTGAGCGCCACGGCTTCTTAGCAGATATCCGAGAAACAGAATCGCGTGAGGGAATTGTGCACTTGCAGAAGGAATTGATCTCAGAAGTTCTTAAAGGAAGCCCCCACGGAGTTTCTAACCGAGACCACGGAATCAATATAATCAGTTCTAGATTTGGAGGTAAAAGAGTTCTCATTTTTCTTGATGATGTGAGTGACAAAGATCAGTTAGACGCACTTGTGGGAGGGCATGGGTTGTTTGGTCCTGGAAGTAGGATCATTATTACAACTAGAGATAAGGCTATTCTTAATCAGTTTGGAACATCATACTGGGCATATGAGCTCATGGGATTGGACGAAGAAAATTCTATGGTTCTATTTTGTAGACATGCGTTTCAACGTGACTTCCCTCCTCCTGCCTTCAACGACCTTTGTCGAGATATTGTCTCAACCACTGGGCAGCTCCCGTTGGCTCTTGAGGTTATTGGGTCCCTCTTGTGCGACAAAAGCGAAGCAGCGTGGAGAGACACGTTAAAGAAGTTGAGAGAAGTGCCTTATGAGAAGGTTGAAGAGAAGCTGAAGATAAGCTACGATACGCTAACTGATGATGTGAAGCAAATTTTTCTCGACATTGCATGTTTTTTCATTAGAACAGATCCAAGACTACCAATATATATGTGGGATGACTGTGGCTTTTATCCCAACTTCGGACTAGAAGTGTTGAGTCTCATGTCTCTGGTCAAAATTGTCCACGGCAATAGGGGAAATCGGCTATGGATGCATGATCAATTGAGAGATCTTGGTAGAAGTATTGTTTCTAAGAAAAACACTGTCAAGCCAAGTGAACGGAGTAGATTATGGATTCATGAGGAAGCTTTGAAAGTGCTCGAGAGAAATGAGGTACGATGTTTTCTGCTCTCTACTTTTTACTTACCTCTTTTAGGCTATAAAAGTGCCCTAAAAGTGTGGAGCGTCATCTTCCTAGTTAAAAAAGGGGTTGTGGGTAGTATTGGCAAATTTGTGGCACCATCAGCTTAGGCACGGTACCGCTGATAAGGTGTCAAGCGATTCATATCAAATCGTGTCTGCGATATAAGCTACCCCAAAGATGAAAACGTAGACATCCAGCCTAACTTGTGTTTTCATGTTTAGACATTGTCTGGTTCAGCAGGATAATATCTCAGGTTGCTACATGACATAATCACACACAATTGGTTCTGCTGGTTATTGGTTATGTGCTCTATTCTGTTTGACCCCCTGTAAGAAAATCGATCAAAACCAGAAAAGCCAGTCAAACTAGAAAGCAGTCGAACTGGATTAATTCGAAGAGCTCCCATACGTGGTAATGGAACTTGCCTGGCGTCAATGCTTTTATGATCCTTAGAGTTCTGTTATAAATTGGATGGATGTACAAATACATATGGAACAATGTGTCACATTTTTCATTAGCCTCCGTTCAGTCTTGTGCAGCACACTTATTCCTCAGTTTCTGGGCACTTGCAGGGAACGGATCAGATCGAGGCCCTCCATCTTAAGTATTCCCCTTCCCTTTCTGAACCATACTGCTTAACAAATGAGCAGTTTAGAAAACTGCCGAACTTAAGGTACCTTCGTATCCAGCAGGCAGAAGTCACAGGAGATTTCAAGGACCTTCTTCCTGAATTAAGATGGCTTGATTGGATGGCCTGTTCAACATCTTTTTTCCCAACAAACTTTCATCCAGAGAACTTGGTTATTCTTAATTTAAGAGTCAGTGGTCTCACAGAGCACTGGGACGCATGGCACCATGTCAATGGATTTAAAAAGGTAAATCTCTATCTTCTTTTTTCTTTTGCAAGGTATGTGATAAATTCAAGAGCTAACGTTGCTATATTTTGTTTGTGGTGGATCATGAACCAGCTCAAAGTTCTGAAGCTTCTGCACTGCAACAATTTGACTGAAACTCCTGACTTCTCAGCTCTCCAGAATCTTGAGATCTTGAATCTTGAATATTGTGTTAATCTGGTCAAAATTCATCCTTCTATCAGGAATATTGGGAAACTCGAATCCTTAAGTCTAAGGGGATGTGACAAACTCAAGGAGCTACCTAAAGAAATGGGGAGACTGACAAAATTGACGGAGCTTCTTATTGATGGCAGTTCCATAAAAGAGATTCCCATGTCCATAGGTCGCATGAGGAAGCTTGAGATTGTTTCTGCTCATAATTGTAGATCATTGGTTCGAATTGACAGCTCCATAGGATCCCTCCAGAACTTGCATAGATTTTCGCTACAGGGATGCAAATCATTGAAAACACTGCCTGATTCCATTGGAAAGTTGACATCATTAACCCAACTGCGTTTATCAGATTCGTATATCAGGGAGCTACCCCAGTCCATTGGGAATCTGCACAATCTGAAAGTTCTGGTCATGAGTCAAAGTTTCATTGAAACTTTACCTACAACCATTGGAAGGTTGAAGAAGCTTGAAGAGTTAGATGCCTCAGAGTGTAAATATCTGCAAGGAGAAATCCCTAGTGAGATAGGGGATTTATCTTCATTGCGAGTCCTTCGCTTAGGAAAGACCAGCATTTCCCTTTTGCCAAAAAGCATTCACAAGCTGTCTTGTCTCCAAGAGCTTAATTTAGAAAAATGTGAAGAGCTACAATCTCTGCCAGAGCTTCCCTCAAGCTTAACATGTCTACATCTCACTTGTCATACAATTCCAGATATTGCCAAACTAATCAATTTAACAACCTTGTCAATGGAAGTCAAGGATTTGGGTGCCTTAACTACGATGGAGACCTTGTCTCAACTTGCAAAATTCCACATTGGGCTTTGTAATGAAATTGATTGGCTTCCAGATCTTCCCTCAAGTCTATTGAAGCTCGAAGTCAGCCAAGGTCAAAATTTGGAGAGATTTCCAGATCTGTCAAATTTGAAACGCTTATCAGAATTGTGTCTCAGCCAGTGCTATGAGTTAATAGAAATCAAAGGGCTTGAAGAACTTGTGTACCTAACTTCTTTGACAGCAACATCTTGTGAGAAGCTATATAAGCTGGAGGGCCTTGGACGTTTAGTGTCATTAAGATCAATCATCATATGGGGTTGTACAGCATTAGAAACATTACCAGATCTTTCGAACTTGAAATTTCTGAAAGAGTTTAATGCTGAATGTTGTGAAAACCTGGTTGGTATCCAGAGCCTTGATAGATGGGAATACTTGGAAAAACTAAACATCTGCGGGTGTTCTTCCATTGAGGGTTTACTGGACTTTTCAAACTTAAAGGGTCTGAAGGAAATAAAAGCTGGGGGTTGCCTGAAGCTAGTTGAAATAACAGGCCTTCATAATGCTGAACAGTTAGAAGAATTGGAGCTCTTCAACTGTAGTTCTTTGGAAAGATTACCAGATTTACCATGCCCTGGAACCTTGAAATATTTGAACATCAATGGCTGTGAGAAGATACGTGATATCCAAGCGCTTGAGGAATTCTCTTCATGCAAAAGACTCTGCATTGAACGATGCAAGTCAATTGTAAACCTTCCAGATCTTTTGGAATTTGAAGATTTAGAATACTTGACAGTGAAGAAATGTCCGCAACTTTTAGAGGTTCCAGGGCTTGATGGAGCAAGATCCTTAAAATTTATTGACATTTCATGGTGTGAGAAGCTTGAGAACTTACCAGATTTGTCAGGTTTAGAACAATTAGGAGATCTAAAAGTACGACATTGTGGGAAACTAACCGAGCTCCAGGGGCTTGGAGGCTTGAGATTCTTAAGCGTAGTGGATTTCTCTGGATGCAACTTGCTGAAAACCCCGGAATTACCTAGCAGAACACTCCAAGTATGTTCATTGTTCAATCTATATGACTACGAGAATCCAAGTGAGATTGTTTTGAGGTGATTTGGAAGTTGCAACTGTCTTTTGCTTCCCCTGTTCAACGTTAAGAGCTGAATTGTATTTTGAGTTACCATTCAGAGCCCCTATGTTCTTGGCCACCCTGAGATACTCCTTTATCTTTTCCCATCACAAACGTGGGGATGTTCTATCTTCTTTGCCATGTAATTTGACTGGCTGTAGTTTTTTGTTCCCTATAATTGGCCAGGTAAAGTGACCAGCTGCAGCTTACTTGTTTTCTATCCTGTCTGTATGGCTTGCAACTGTCAGTTCCCAAGACCAATTCCCAAGTCCGCTTCATTGATCAGTAACCCATGCATCAGCAACTATTGCATTGACTTTTGTTTTTCTGCACTTGCATCTTGGGATTGGTTTTGTATTCTAAATATCGAAGTGTTTTTCCGTTGCCAGCAACAACTTGCATATTGCTGATTTTATGCATTAGCATGTAGTACATTCATCTAGGGATGATAGTGTGACTCGATTAGTCGACTGTAGGTCTTCTAGATAACCATCAGTGCACTTTGGAAAAACCCCCTCATAAATCATTCATCAAATTAGGAATGGACAGGAATTACTCTTTTTGGGATGCGTGGAATTGAGCTATCCTTCATATTATATGAAAGTGAATATCTCTGAATCTAACCCCGGAGGCTGGTTCTGTGGTCAAGCATTTTGGATGAGGCAGATCCTTAATCGATGTTTTATTTTCTTATAAAAAAATAATAGTATATTATTATATTATTAAAAAAAAAAAAAACAGGCGGGTCTGGGTCTGGTTCCATGTTTGACCGGGTTGAGGCTAGCTTGGGCAGGCGGCCTAAATCGCTGACTGAGCTGGGCTTCGGCAAATAAGCCCAGTACGGTCGCTTGCCCAAAAAAACCGAATAACAGAACTAAGCCCAGCCCGCAATTTTAACCAAAGCCTCAACGCCCAAGCCCACTTCTCTCCTCAACAGCTAGGAACTGGCTTATGGCCGCCGACCCAACTTGTACAACCCCGATTCCAGACGTGCCCCTGTGTGGCCAAGACTAAGAGCACCGAGGTGGATGGTGGTGCCTGATTTTGCGTAAGCCGCAATGCCACCTCGAAAATCGATCAGGGTCAAAGCTCGCATGAGTCGATCAGCCACGAGCTCCGACGCAGTGTGGCGAAATCTGGCAAAGAGCCTTCTCTCCCTGCCTCCCCAGATCTGGTCTCCTCCTTTCAGATCTCGATTTTTCTCTCTCTCTCTCTCTCAGATTCGCCTGCTTGGCCTCCCCTGATGTATCTCCGGGGAAGTCCCCCCAGCTCGCTTCTCCCCTCCGCCCTTCTCTCCGGGCTGAGGGAAAGGAAAGAAAAGTTGGGCCTTGGGCCTGCGTGGCGAGAAGAAGAAAAAGAAGAAGGGGAGCGAAGGCTCAGCCCGTGTGGGCTTCTCGACATTTTCTTTCTTTCTTTTATACGAAAATAAGGTAAATTAAGAAAATAAAATAAAATTCAATAGAGGCAAAAAAATATTAATACTTAGTTGATGTAAAAATCATTTTTCTTAGGGTCAAATTAGTCCCTAATTTTCTAGGCAATATAAATCTAAATATTTAATTAAAATTTAGGTTCGACGTGCATTAATCTTGCTTTTTGTGTTCATGTGTAAGGAAAGAAGACCAAGACCAAACAGTTTTGCTGAGGAACCAATAACTACTTCATCAATCAATCCCGCTTCTTCATTAGGACACAATTACGATGTTTTCTTGAACTTTAAAGCTCCGGACTCGCGTAAGGGCTTCACCAGTCACCCGTGCCAAAGCCTTGTCCTGCCAGAGCCTGTCGTCCACAACAAGCTTGAGCATATTATCTGTCGTGTTGGTTTTTGTCAAACCAAAAGAGGAGCTGTGATTTGTCAAATATGTAAGTAGAAACGAGAAGTAAGGTAAAGCAAAACCTTCAAAAATCTGATAAATGTATACTGCCAAAATTCCAGTAAAAATGTTCCCTGGAGAAAATATGAAAGACTGCTAGATTTTGCGAAATCTTTTTCACTCTTTGGGAAGCATTGGTAGGAACTTCTTCGAAGATTTGCTTCCAAGCGTTCTTGTGCAATTAACCAAAACCGAGTTTTTCAAGGAACTTCTTCATCCCTAGACATGGAACTTCTAGAGAGAGAGACTTGGGAATTTGGAGTCTGCTAACAACAATTAGCACCTAAAGAAAGATTTTTTCCATTCGCTTTCCCAGACAATTGCATTATGCTTCCGTTTTCTCAGTTAATTTTCTTGTTTTCCTATTCTTCGAACAATTGGGTTCTCTGGCATGCATCACGTGTAGCATAGTTGCACTGGACTTTGCACGTAGCCGTAGTCCCATGTATATGAAGCTCTGTTCTAGATAAAATATAGATCTTCCTCTTCACAAATTGCCAGGATGTTTTGACCAGAAAAAAAAATGCCAGGATGTGGTTTCAACAAATTTGTATTGGTACTTCGGTCCTACAATCTAGTGATCAGTGGAGGAAGAAGAAAAAAGAAAAAGAAAAGAAAAAAATGAAATGAAAAACTATTTAAGAATTCAATTTTTTTTTGTCTGAAATTGAAATAATTTTCCAATGAAATTTAAATATCAGAAAACCTTTTCCATCAATATCACCAAACAAATGAAAACTATTCATTTTTTCATTTAGAGAACCACATGATAATGCAATTTTAAAGGAAATAAAATGATGTGGAGAAGAGGCTTACCGGTAATGTATGTTAGTTAAAAAGGACAATCTGATAATTTTAGCGAGGCAAACAGGAAGTTATTTCGATGGACCTCTCCAGATGTTCTTTATTTATCTATTTCCTATTGAATATTCACTGACAGATTCTTGCGTACCATATTTTTAAGGTCACCTTCCACGGAATTGTCTCTCTTTATGAGATCGAACTCGCTATTCAGTATGGTGTCCCACTATCATTGTTGTCATTGTTGCCACAAACTGGCAAGGAAGTTTACTAATTGGCTAACTTATGTGTCAAGTAGATAGATGTACCATTCTATCACATCTAGTGATATTAAGAGAAGAATTCGTTTGCAATAGAACCCGGCAGAATTTACAGGAGGAATCTAGCTAAGAAGCTTGTGCTGTTTATCAGCTCGCGATTCCGTACCTTGTGGAGCACTTGAAGATAAGAAATAAGAAAGAACAAAAAGAATAGCTTCCCTGTTTTAACCCTTTTTCTTCTTTCCTATCCAATCCCTTTGATATATACCTATCATCCTCTAGACAATGCGGTTGTAAGTCATTTGCTGTCCTTGCTGGGAAGAGAATTTGGAAGCTGCTGCGTACAAAGAGCAGTTGGCTGGTAACTCCTTCCAGGGGAATGATATGCTGTTATGATGGGAGCAAGCAATCGAATGGCTTCCTTTCAACTTGAGCAGCGCACAACCACAGTTGCGGTGGTATGGCCTCCGCTCAATCTCCACATCATTTACTAACAAGCTTCCATCAAAGACACCAAAGCATCGTTTCAGCTGCTATGGTGGCCATTCACTTCCCTCTCAGCAGTTCTCCAGGATCTTTGGTTGTATATGTTGGTTCGTTTGTAAATATAGCTGGTAAGTTGTGAATCTTTCCCAAGCCCTGTGAATCATTTATATAGAATATGGAATTGGTGTATGCTAGTGGGACATAGGAGTTCCCTAGAGAGTGATATTGGTCGTAGTTGCTTTCAAGGGAATGTTGAAGCTGTTCCAAAGAAGTTTTTGGGCCGTTAGTTAACTAAATTTGTTCTTCCCGAGGAATGCCGTGATTCCAAGTCACGAGAGAGAGAGAGAGAGAGAGAGAAGAGTTGGCTCACGGGGGCTTGGCTGGCTCAGGGCCCTACGAAGTGAACTTCAAGGAGTAAAACCACTTAGCATATATTTCTCGGGAAAATTTCAAAAAAGGACCCAAAGTGAGTTTATTTTCTCAAATAAGGATCCAAAACTGGCCAGCCAAATGTTCGCCGGCCTGCAAGCGTGTGGCATTTTTAATGGCTGGAATAAGGGTAATTTTGTAAAAAAAAAATTGATAGAAATTAACAAACCCTAAAAACAAAACCGCCAAACTCTTCATGTTCTCACATTTTCTTCTTATGCTCTTCATCTTCTCAATTCTCTATCCTCTCTCGCTTGGAGCACTCAGATTTTCTATTAATAGAGCACAAATTGAAGCACAATAAGAAATCCCTACCTTCATTTTTTTCACATTTTCTTCTTCTTCTTTTTCGTCTTCATTTCTTTCCAACGAATAAGACAAATCTTAAGTAAAACCATATCTTCGTTATTCAAACACTCGTATGTAATTTTTCCAATCGAGAGACGAAGAACATCTCAATGTCAAGGACCCACATCTCGGGCAGAATTTGAATCCACTTCCATGGAGAGAGAGAGAGAGAGAGAGAGAGAGAGAGAGAGAGAGAGAGAGAGAGAGAGAAAGAGAGAGAGCCGAGGGGGGTGTTGGCACGTCTGTTTGAAACTCAGGGAGTCAGGGGTCTTGCTCCATTAACAAAGAATTTGAGTTCTTCGAGCAAGAAAGGACGAAGAACTTAGAAGATGAAGTGCAGATGAAGAAGAACATGAAGAAGAGTTTGGGGGTTTTATTTTTAGGGTTTGTTAATTTCTATCAATATTTTTTTTGACAAACTTGCCCTTATTCCAGCCACCGGAAATGCCACACGCTCACCGACCGGTGAATATTTGGCTAGCCAACAATTTGAGGCCTTTATTTGAGACTGGTTTAGCCACTTGGGGTCCTCATTTGAAACAACATCCACTTGGGGTCCTTATTTGAGAAAATAGACTTACTTTGGGTCCTTTTTTGAAAATTTCCCTATACTCTCCAATAATAAGGCTAATTTCTAAAAAAAAAAAACACATACTTTAGGTGGAGTGCCAAATCTAGCCCAAATTCTTTTTGTCTAGTAAAAAAACATTAACTTTAGGTGGGTGCTAAATTTGGCCCAAACTTTTTTTGTCTTGTAAAAAAGCACCAACTTTAATTCAAGTGACAATTCTAGCCCCCAACTTTTTTATTTTGTAAAAAAATCACAAACTTTCATCATTATTCCAAATTTGGCCCCTACCATTAACTTTCTATTTGAAATCAACTTTGTTTTAGGAAAAAAATGTTCTAGTTGTAAGCTTAGCAAATCTTGTCCATAGTGTCTCTTGATGGCCGGTGATCTACCGTTTTATATTACAATAAAATGGTGAAGTCTAGCTAGAGAAATTCAATATGGAGATCTTTTGACTTGTTAGTAAAGTGTAGGAGACGATGAAAAACTTTATCATTATTCTTCAAGTTGTGACTCAAACAAGAAGACAATGAATAGTACTTTAAATCTAGCTAACTACCAATAAAAAAAAATCCAGCCAGCAAGTGTACATGGATTTATTGCTAAGGACAATCAATAGATCTAAGCTAAGAGGGGGCATATTTGAGATTTAAGTGAAAGTTGGTGCTTTTTTTTTTTAGACAGAAAAAATTCAGGCCAAATTTAGTACTTGACCCAAAGTTGGTTGGTGGTTTTTAATGAGATAAAATAAAGTTTGGGCCATATTTGGCATTCAACCTAAAGTTGATACTTTTTATGAGACAAAATATAGTTTGGGCCAGATTTGACACTCGACCTAAAGTTTATGCCAAATTTGACGCTCGACTTAAAGTTTGTGCTTTTTTGGGGGAATTAACCCCGCAATAATGTCTCTTTCTAGGCTAGTTCGTCAGTGAAGCGAATCTTTGCAATTTGTTTGGGGGTGAAACCAATGATTGTTTGTATGTTTTTGTAGGATTCTAGGTTATATACTTGTCTTTTCTGACAATTATTCCTAGGAAACTTTTGTCAAGCCTTTCAAGAAGTGTTTCTTGTTCCATAAACAGTATAGTGCTCGTGAAATATAGACCAAATTGCCAGACGAGAATGTTCTAATTTATTTAAATAGCATTAGATGATTTTCCTTCATAATATTCATGCCAGATGTGAGATATGTTGGAATGAAGTAGAATATGACATTTTCATTTAATGGTTAATCACGATACAATGAAACTAAATTTGACAAAGTTGGAAACAAGATTTCATGTTAAACATCAATACATGTCAATGTACTAACAACCAACTATTCGCAATGAAATTTACATAAGAATACGGAAGAAGATGTAAATATATTTATTTTGATAATAAATCAAAAGGGAAATCTAGATATGTATTTTTTGAGAAAAAATATATTGCAAAATTTTTAAGATTGCTAGTTGAATATTTGCATATTTACGCAATATATATATATATATATATATATATATATATATTTATATAATAACTCTCTTTGTGATACATTATCATGTATGATGATTGACAAGCACTAAACAAAATATAGACATTTAATGGTTATCAAAAAGAGGAGAGAGTATCGACTCATATTAATTTTTGTTCTTCAGATGTTGCATGTACTTATGTCATAATTTAATGGGAAAAAGCCACTAAAAATCTCAAACTTTGCCCATTGTGATATCTTTAACCCAAACTATTTTCTATGAAACCAAAAACCTCAAACTTATACTTATACGACATATTTACTCCAAACTTGTACAATGTAACACATTTACCATAAATTTCTTATTGTGACACCAAAAATCTCAAACTTATACCCATATGACACATTTTTCCCAAAACTTTGGTATCACAAAAAAAATTTGGAGCTTTTGGTATTACAAAATCACATAGATAATAGTTTAAGGTTTTTCATGTCACAGAAAAAAGTTTGGAATAAATGTGTCACATAAGTACGAGTTATGGGTTTTTTATTTTACAAAAATTAATTTAGGGTAAATGTATCACAATTGGTAAAGTTTGGGATTTTTGGTGGTTTTACCCTAATTTAATAGATATTGCAATTTTTTGTCTTATATTTTCCTAAGAATTTGATTGATGTGAATATTTTTATATGGTTATAATTTTTTTGCATATTACTTTTTTCTTTTGTAAAAATTCATTTTCGACATCAACATTTAGAACAATATAAAAGCATAGACCTAGACCCGTGCAACGCATGGTCATCTTGTTAGTTTTATGTAAAAGTAGGCGACATCAACAAAACTTGGTATACCAGAATCAAAGTTGGCAAGTAACTCAAGGGAAGTTGGTAGTTTAAAATAAGAGTTGGTGACTTCAGGAAAAATTGATAAGTTCATTCGAAAGCGATCAGACGTCACTCTTCGATAGAATCGTCCCTCTCTTTGTAATCTTTTTTATTCTATGCACGGGAGGTTTCGAGGAAAATGGATATTTGATTAACGAGGGAAACATAAAATGGTTCATGTGATTACTCGGGGGAATGTAAAATAAACCTCTCACCCAACCATTTGAGGATGAGACTGCTTGTGAGTCGTGCCAAATTGTGAATTCGTGGCCCATTACATAACCACTGAAAAATTCTCCCCTTCATATTAGATTGGTTCGCCTTGTTGTTACATAGATACACAGAAGCAAATTGTCGCCGCTTCATTTGCCTTGTTGTTACATTCATACAAACAAGAAAATTGTCGCTGCTTCGTTCTAAATGCCAGTAGAATGGCGAGGACAAAATAGGGACTCGCTGCTAAAAACTAAGAATTACTTGGTTTCAGGGTGGAGATTGAGAGAGAAAATAGAGTACTAGTCATTGGATGCAGCTTCCCCTTGTTAACCCAATTTCCCTTTGCTAGCAGTGGAATGCCAGAACAAGCGAAGTTCAGGTTATCACTTCCAAGGAACTCAAAATTTAACTTATACTTTCAGTAGCTAAGCTTATAATATTGGGTCGAGAATGGGGATCCTAAGGATTATTTTGAAGAATTGCAAAATAAACATCCAACCGAGCGAATAAATGAGAGTAGCAGATGAACAAGAAGTCCACTGCGTGGTTTCTGGTTGATCTTCCATCAGACTTTGCTTTAACTCGGGTTGTTTGGACAGGGCTGTGCCCAAGATTCAGAGAAAATAGTTAGTCTAGTTTCCCTTGCGCTAAGCACCCTTGCTCACCAAGAAATAGAATGCTAGTCATGAGAATGAGGCTCAATCGCGAAAGAAGGGCTACTAACTTGATTCATTCAATTGATAAATTCAACTTCTATCGTCCCATGAGAAAGAAAACAAGGGAGAAGAATGTGTATACATGTAAAAGTCTCGAATTTGCAGGGGGAGATGGAGAAGAAGCGGGTGCTATCAATCCTCTGAGATTTTGTTGCCTCGAGGAACACTTCATGGGTCAAAACAAGAATGTACAGATCCTCTGTTTCTGACCTTCCTGTTCTATTCCAGATGTAATAATGCCTCCAGTGCATGCCTACCATCTAGTGGGCGAAGCTAATTCACTATCGCGTGCTGTCCTTGCTACCGATGGAAAAACCCTTCAATGGGGAAGAATGAGAAGAGAACTTGGGAGCAGCCACCGAAAAAGAGCAATAACTGGATAACTCTCTCTTGGGGAATGACACGATGTTATGATGAGAGCAAGCGGTCGGCCGGTCGCCTTTCAACTCGTGAAGTGCACACCCGCAATTGCGATGGTACGGCCTCCGCTCGATCTCCACGTCATTCACTGACAAGCTTCCTTCTACGACAAGCCGAACCATCGTCTCAGCTGCTATGGTGGCCATTCTCTTCTCTTTCTTCCTTCCGCAGTTCTACTGCGCTTGCTCTTATGTGTTGGTAATTGGAGCTTAAGAATATTTCGTGTGCATAAATTTTTCTTGTTGTGAATCAGTTGAGTGCCTCAGGGAACATTTAAATAGGAGTAGGTAGAGAGGGCGGTTACAAAGTGTAGGAGTTCTCTAGAAAAGAGACCTCGGTTTTCGGTAGAATTCAAGAAATGTCGTTAATTTTGCTTTGAGTGTTCTTGTCCGGTTAGTTAACTGATAACAGATTCTTCGAGGCCTTTCTTGAGAACATTCGTTTTACTGAAAATGAATTGGTTAGGAAAAATATCTTCAGTCAAAAGAAAAAAAACCTTCTAAAATATACGAAAATGTTTTCCTCCACTTTTGCGAAAGAAGAAAACTTTTTCCATATCTTCTTTCACATCACTTTCTTTTATCAAACATTTATTCCTTTTATATTTCTTTTTCTTTTTTTTTTAAATCAATTTTCAATTATTTTTAATCTTTCCTTTTCATCTTCTTTTTCATTGGTTGGTCGAAGACAGCAAGTTGGAACCTTGCCACAAGCTGGCAAGTTGGAGCCTCGCCACAAGTCGGTAAGCTAGAGCCTCGTCATAGGCCAGCAAGGCTCGACCTTGCCAGCCTCGCATGATCAAGCGAGGCCAAGCTCGCCTGACATCGGCTAGCTCAAGCCTTGCTAGATCCAATGACCTTGGAGGGGCTCGAGCCTCGCCCGAGGTAGCTGGAGGTTCACCAACCTCTAGTGACCTAGGGCAAGGCTCAAGGTCCACCCCAAGTCGTTGGATCTAGGGAGGCTTGAGCTCACCAGCATTAGGCAAGCTTAGCCTCGCCGAAGCACTGGAGGAAGAGCACCACCATCGATTAACTGAGGTCGGAAGCTCAGAGCACTTTGGAGCCCATGCACCGCCACATCGCGGCCATAGAAAACCCCAAGAACTACCATTTTGACACCGTCCATGGTGATTGCATTGGAATGTTGGCTTGCCGTCATGTGGAGGGACCGTGAGGGGAGGAGGGTGGGAAACGTGGCGAAGGTCGGTGGCTGGAGATAGCGTGGGAGTGGAGGGCATAGATGTAGGTGAGGGCAAGGACGCAAGAAGAAGATGAAAAGAAAAGAAAAAAAATAAGATAAAATAATTTAAAAATAAAAATCGATTTTAAAAAATATAATATGATGGAAAAGATTTTCCTTACCGAATAGCAACAATTCATTTTTATGTTTCAGCCGAATTCCAAAAAACAATTACATTTTCCTGAAAAATGACTTCCTGAAATACATTTTCCAAACACACTACAGCCTATGGATGTTGATTTCTAGATTCCATGATGCTCACGCTGCACAATTACTTCACGCGGACGTTTCGACCAGCGTGCTGAGAAGTGTCGGTGCCATAAGCTTTTCCCATTTACTTTTGGACTGGCAACCAGTGCGTTTCACATTGACACTGACAAAGAAGAGGCACATCATGGCCCTAGAGACACCAAAAGGCGAGTGGTAGGGCCGGATGAGAAAAAATAATTGATTGTTATGAAATGCATGTATGAATATTCATTATATTCATGTGCTTATTATGATACATTTGTATCATACATTCTAAGTACATTTCCCTATCCAATGAATGCTTATCTTATCTCCCTATCCAATATATGTATGAATATTTATGATACATTTTAAGTACATCTCCCTATTTGATAAATATTCATCTCCCTATCTCATACATGTATTATTAGATACATTGGCATTAGCGATAAGTGTATCCTTATTTTCTTACAAATAGGAGCATCAATAGTGAGAAATAAAAGATTTTGATTTTGGCATTTCTCTACTATATTTAGTGTCATCTGCTTACTCTACTTAATCTCCATCTATTCTCTTTATTATATACTTGCAACGCGATATTTTACAACACGTTATCAGCATGAGGATTTATCAACTGAGTAAGTAATTTTTGTAAGGTAAAGTGTTTTCCTTTGTTTTCAACTTATACTTCATCTTCTCCTATCAATTCTTCATTTTTTCCACATAGCCTTAAACCAATTTCAAATCTAAAAATATCCTTCAACTCCTAAAGTAGCAGTGGATATTTAGAAATCCTTCTAATTAATTTAAAGATTCTTTTGTTTTGCAGGAATTATGGCAAATATTGAAAAGTCCAAATTCCACATCTTGGAAGTGAGTGGAAATAATTGTCTATCTTGGTGCCTAGACATGGAAATGCACCTCCAAGGGCAAGGTTTCACTAATGCAATTGCAGAAGACGGAACCTCAAATGCAAGGGATAAAGCAAATGCATTGATTTTTATTCGTCATCATTTGTATGATAACCTGCAGACTCAATATTTATCCGTTCAAGACTCTCAAACCCTATGGAATAAGTTGAAGGATAGGTATGATCATACAAAGACTATTATCCTCTCTCAAGCACAATATGACTGGCAAAATCTTATGCTGATTGATTTATATTATTCACCCAAACAACAAAAACTGCACTATTGATCATTACTCCGTTGTCTTTCATTCTATCATCCCAAAATATATCAGCAATATATTTTTTAAGTACGTTGGTGTGAGGAGAGATACATGGATCGTGTATTATACACCTTTTTCACTTCCGAAATTTTACTTTTGTATTATATATGTGATAGTCTCCTTCTCCAATAACCGATTCATTATTCTATCTTCAATTTCCAACCGTGAATGCGTGTAATTTGCTCGTGTACAGGTTCTGCTTGTTAGCAACAAAAAGAAAGGTTTCAGTTAAATCCTTTGCACATCAACAATTGGCTAGCAACTTATGATTATGTTCAATTTCAAGTAATAAGATGTTATGCAGTGGTTTCATATGTATGAAGAATTTTGACAATTTTTTTTCTAGATTTATTATGCATGTGCACAATGTAAATCCAATATGATAATGTGAATGTGGAAGTACATCTTAATACAAAGAAAATTGAAGATTTAATTTAAATTGCATTACTCAGTGCATGTCATTAACATAATTGAAGAAGTGCCTTTATATGTATTAATTTTTTGAGTAATCTAGAAATGCATAAGTATGTTATTAACACGGTTGGGTTAGTTGATGACTTGAAACAACACTACATAATTGCCTCTTAGTCAACAATAAATAGAAAACTCTTATTTTTCTTTTCACTTAGAGGATTTGTACGTTTTAAAAAAATAATTAAAATTCTCTACTGTGACTTTGGCTTTCTTTTATTGTCGCCTATACCAACTTATATTCAAATTATACCACCACCTTGGTGGCCGCGATGGTTTGGGCTCTCCCCCCACGAAGGGAAGGGGTTCGAATCCTCTCACGGTCACTTGGGGTCTTAAGTGTGATGCCGGGGTAGTAGGTCCTCCTGCTTACGTGTCACCCCAGGGTTTACTCTCCGGCTGTCAGCCATGCAGAAGTTCCCTAGGTCACAAAACAAAAAACAAAAAAAAATTATATTAAAATTATCAAATACATGAAAAAACTGTTGAAATATTGTTCAAGATATATTAATTATAAAAGAAGTGGCATTTTTTTAGTTTTAATTATGAGCTCTACACGCGTATCATGGATCAAGCATGTTCATATGAAAGACGAATACTCAAATGATTTCGTTAGGCCATTCTGCTCAGTTTTCATAATGTCCTAGTGTTCATACAGGTGGTGTGCATGGCTCTAATCATAGGTATTTAGGGCACATAATTCGACATTGTGTAAAATTAAATAACAGTAAATTACGACAAAAGAAACTAAATAACAATTGGCATATGATTTTCTAGGTATTCATACAAAGTAATTTTCAACCGAAAACTGAAAAAGCCTAGATCGAAATTAAGAAAGTAAATGGTTGTAGGAAGTACATGATGGAAAAGTGAAAGGTGAAAGAAATTGTATTCTCTCGTACTTGCCTTTAATGTAATATGATATCCACCTCTATTTCGTAATGAATGAGCCTTCCTGTAAGTATAATTGTGCCTTTACTTGCACACACACGAACAAAGAGGAGACAAAAATCTATTGTTAGATATTAACGGAGAAAATATAGGTAATTAACTTATCAAATAAGATAACTGGAGGGGAAAAAAATAAACGAGCGAATACAAAAAGAGGAAAATGATAATAATCGCTGATCTTTATTAGCTAATTCATATATTTTTATATGAACGCGTGAATGCAAAAATGCATGGACAAATTCTTAAGATCAGGCTGAATTTTATGACTAATAGGGGAAAATTCAATGGTGATTAATTTTTTTTTTTGACAATGATTATTAATTGAGTGGCATGCTCTTCTTAGGGGAAAATTACCTAATCAGTCTTAAATTTATTGTGTGAATGTCCATTCAGTCATAATCTTATCAATTTTACTAATTTAGGCCTAAATCTTTGTGTGAAATTCTAATGTAATTCTTCCGATCAATTTTCATTAGAAACCACTAACAATCCAATTATTTACGGCTCTCCTACATGGTACACTACAACATCAACAAATTTCTTGCAAAAAGTCAAAATGACTATTTGAATTTCGTGCAAAAATTTTTAGACTAAATCACAAAATTGATAAGTTTAAGATTGATTGGACATTTTCTCCCTTGTCTAAGGATTAATTGACCAAAAATATTTTATGAATGGGAAGGGAATGAGCTGTCGTGCTTTATGAATGCATAAGTTTGATTGGGTACTTTTTGTTTTTGAAATGTGTAACAGTTCTCACGTGTGTCGAAGGGACACTATATTTAGTTAGTCATCAATACTACGTATATTGCAAAATTTAATTTCAAAATCTATAAGAACACTTGACCAATTTCTTATAGGAATTTCACATGAAACATCCAAACTTGGGGCATACAAGTGGAAATTGACATATTGCATGGTCATGTAATTATAAAAGATCAAATATTTCTTTTTTCCCACAAGTGCAGACAAAATGCATCGGCCCCAATAACATGCAGAGTTTACTAACAAAAGGAGGTTGGATGGTATTTACGATTCTCAACTTTATTTTTATTTTTATTTTTATTTTTCGTAGGAGGAAAATGAAAATATTGAGGCGCTATGTCTGGATGAAAGGGGCTCCAAAGAGTTCATGAAGCGAGAGAGCTTCAAAAGAATGCCTAACCTGAAGATCCTTCATTTGAGGGCCATGGGTTTTGCTGGAGATTTTGAAGGATCACTTTCTGAATTAAGATGGCTAAAGTGGGAGAGATGTCCTAACTCTTTCGAGGCAACCAACGTTCATTTGGAGAAATTGGTCATACTTGATTTCTCATTAGATGATATTAGTTAAAATTGGAGAGGATGGAATTCAATTAAGGTGAAGATGAAAAATGCTTTCTCTTTTGTTACATTTGATGGTAAATCATTCTATTTCTAACTACTAATCTTGGAACATGTTTCTTTCTTTTAGATGGACAGGTTGAAAGTTCTTAATCTTTTGGGGTTCTTCAATTTATGGAGTACCCCTAATCTCTTTGCATTTAAAAATTTAGAGATGCTAACCTTGGAACATTGTGCCCGTTTGGAGGAAATCGACCCTTCCATTGGAGATGTCAAGTGCCTCATTTCCTTGAACTTGAGGGGTTGTAGGATTCTTAAGAAGTTACCCAAACAATTGGGCAAACTAAAAAATTTGGAGGAACTTGTCGTAGATGATACTGGAATAAAAGAAATCCCTCCATGGATAGGATCTCTAAAGAAGCTAAAGACGCTTAGGGCGCGAATGATAACATTTCTGGCCAAAAATTGATTTCTGAAAGAGAAATAGATTTTTCTATTTCTATCTATAGATGAGTTTCTGAGCCAAAAAACATGTTTGATAATGAAAAAAAATTTCTATTCCTAAAATAGAAATTCGTTTGATAATAAAAAAAAAATTCACTTTCCCAAGTGGCGACGGTAATGAGAGGGGCGATGGCGACCGGCGGGCGGCAGCGGGCAATTGGTGGGCGGCAGG
>CM026412.1:2586086-2756466 GCA_014858505.1 Corymbia citriodora subsp. variegata
AAAACAGTATCCAACCATATCTTAAAACACCAGAAATCACAACAAAGCCAACCATATACACCCAAGCCAACACTAAAGCAAACCCTATTTTCAATTAACAATAAAGAGAGATAAATGCCCAACAAAGTGATAATGCAAGAGCAGAACCAGCTACAAGATTGACCCATGAGATGAAAAAAGGAACCTAAAAAACCAAACTTTCATCTGGAACAGCACATTCTAAGTGATCTACCAATCATCCCAACCGATACAATGAATCAATCAGCCCCAAAAACCCAAACCATCACTTCAAAAAAACACCAATCCCAACCAAAATTAGGTACCCCAGCCAACTACGAAAGGAATTCCGAGAAACCAAAGGCACGAATGGGAAATTGAAAGCGGCCATAACGCGCCATTGAAAAGCGTGAATGACATTGGACCGAAACAATCACGAATCAGGAGCGGCGGAATCACGCGCGCGGCGATCCAATACGAGAAAAAAAAAAAAGGAAGGAAAAGTGGGCGAGACCTTCCAGCTGAGATACGCGGAGTACTCGAGCTTGTGGTAGAGGTAACGGACCCACGTCGAGATAGCCACCATTTTCGTTGGCGAGTTGTGGTTTGATCCTCCTCCTCCGCCTCCTCCGCCACTCCTTCGACGCGCTCGTCGTCTCCAGTTGCCGGCTATTCCTTGAACCTTCCCCCTCCCCCTCTCTCTCTCCCTCCCTCCCTAGCTGTTCTATTTTCTCGAGAAAAATCGCAGGAAGTGGGAAAATTGGTGATTTTCCAGGAGCAGAGGCCCGTCTCGCGAAAAATTTTGGCTTTTAGACAACTCCGCGAAAAAAAATTTGTTGGATAATTGGATTTTTTCCCCTGATGAATTTTCAAGCGAGCCCCTCTTAGAATAATTGTTGTGAGTTCTCGTCCTCCAAAAAAGATCAGGACCTTTTTGGACATTTTAAATATTTTTAGTTTTAACCTTAGGACATCCAATCTATAAAACATTGCAACTTCCAATTCTACCATCAACACATTAAGGAATCACTTTATTTTTAGAATTTCAATTTTATTATTAATATATCTATTCTAACTTAAGTCATAATAATAGACTTTAATATTTTCGGTAATAATTAATAAAAAAATTAGCCTAAATTAGCTAGCAACATAATTCACCTAAATTAAATTCTGGCATAGTTTATTGCTAAAACGTTACGACACATATTTCATTGAATAAAAAAGGTGACTCAATTTAAGTTGGGAACACGTCTGGTTATCATTATTCCCTAAATAGAATTAATCAAGTTCTTGCTAAAAGATTATCTCCCCTTCATTAATTCTACACCTAACAATGACCAGTAAAAAACATAAATTAAACACCAAAATAAGTTGTTGTAAAATTTTACATTATATGATATAATTGAACAAGTTGTATCTTATAGTTAAGTTCATTTTGATTATATGTTCTAATCAAATTTTCAAAAAACATTACTACCGGCTTTTTTAATGGATGTAATTCGCTCTAGATACAATGATTTCAATATAGAACAGGGCTATTCTAGCAATTTTAGAATTAGATGATTTATCATTGAGAGATGACTCTATTTATATTTTGTTGAGATGAATTAGTGATTTTAAATACTCATAGAAGTAGGCGATATAAATTGTAAGAGGGGTATGCATTGATCCAGTCTAACTCGAGAACTAGGCTAAATCAAACCAACTAGTTTTGAGTTTTCCCAATTCCTAATTAGTCTGGTTCTCACTTCCCATAAGGATCAAGATTGATGGATTAGTCCATATTGCTTAATTTTTGAATTTTGGATTAAAACCTAAATCATTTAATTACGTTTCAAATTTCACTAAAATTAAGTAATGACTTCCATATATATAGAAGCAAACCCTATGCATTCCTCCATAATTCTTGTTTGTCCATGTATATGCCTTTATCAATTATTTAACACATGCTGATGCGATACCGTGTAATAGAGTATTGAATACAAAATTTAGTGGAAAATTAGCAATTGTCAATTGGCATTGTACCCCCACCATGTAAACTTTTTTTAATGAAAAAATCAGATATAATGCTCTTTTTTTTTTCTCCTTTAATGTTGAGAAACTCCTGCTTATAGGAAATACAAGAAAAAAAGGGATCACTAGTTCTGGAAACAACTGTGGAATTGTCCTTTTGAGATCAAGTGTGTCAATTCTTGGTTCCATACATTGGTAATTGACTTGCCTAGTTTGATTCTAAATTCAAAGTGAAAAACAATCAATCTTGGAACTGATCACCTTTGTTAAATTAGGCCTAATTTTTATTGCCCAACTTCTTTTTATAAAAATAAAACGTACCAAAAAAACAATATGTCAATAATTTAAGCTCGAAATGGGTTCATTGAGAATAGAATCAATGTGATGAAATCTCCACCGTTTCTTTGTGTATTTCATTGGAAACTTTGTGATAAACAAATTCCATGAAAATTATTTTCAAGGATAATATTTAGTTCTATTTTTTGGTGGTTTAGAAAGAGAAGTGGTTTATCTTTAATTTACGCTTGTTATTTTCAATTCATGAAAAAAAATATTTCAGTCCATCATTTAGTTGTCCCTCCTCAAGTCAGAAAATGAATATCCGAAAACAATTTTAAGCCTTAGTAGACCATAAAATGTTCCATTACCATAGTTATTCATGAGTTAAAATCAGTTGTAATATCGAGCTGGTAGCCATTGATTGTGGCACAATGTTTTGATGGGGCCAATTTTGTATCAAAGTAGCCTAAATGGGTAAATGCAACCTTACACTATGACCCTAACTAGCGAACCTCGACGTTAATTACCCTACACAACTGTCGTCGCCTCCACCCTCAACGGCTAATCTTCCGTCGTCAGTTGCGGCGGGGACTAGGGACACGTTGCTAGCGTTGCCACCTCACCGTTCGATGGACCACAGCGCGCACCCATTTGCAAATGTCTAAGATCCTCTCTCGCTGAAGATGAGCTTATGCCGTAGCGGGCCCCATCTGATCGGGGCCTCCCTCCTACGGACTGATCGCGCAGCCGGTGGCAGAAAAAAACAATCAAGAGAGCGAGACAAGTCACGTGACTATCAGCAGGCTTTAGTATGGTGCGTTTAAGGCGACATCACGTGATGTCGCGTGACCCTCTGCCGGGGTTAAACTACCAAATGAAGATTGATCATGTCGCTTTTACATGCTGTTTCGGCAAATCATTTCTGTTACTTTCTACGGTTGCTCAAATCTAACTAGAAAGAGAAAGAAATAGAAAACCCAAAAAATAAAAAGGGATCTATTATTATTAATTACAAGCTTCATTGGCGACGGCGAACCGGTCGGCCTGAGCGGCGGCGGCTTGCGGCGAGGCCAGGGCCTGGATGAGCAGAGTCTTCACTTCCCAAGCCGTGTAGGCGAACCCTTTCCTGGCGTACGAGTTGAGGAGGGCCGTGCTCGCCTGCTTCACCAGCCTGCCGTACGCGTCCCCCCCTAGGCCGCCGCCGACCACCCCGGCCGTCGACTCCCACACCGTCAGATCGCCGCCGTAACGCTCGCCGATAGCCCTCGACCCGAACGCCCTCGACACCGTCGACTTCCTCGGCAACATTCTCGGCCACTTCTCTCGCCCACTGCTCCAGTACCTGCCCAAAGTCAACAGAAGAAACAACAAACCCGAGTCAGAGGCAGCGAGTCGACTCGGCCCGACTCAGTCAGAGAGAGAGAGAGAGAGAGAGAGAGAGAGATGGGGTTACTGAGGAGTGCATCGTCCTCGGGTGCGGGTGTAGAAAAACCCCAGCTTTCGTCCGCGAGAGGGCGGTGGTGCGGCGGAAGATGAGGCGGCGATGGAGAGAAGGAAGAGGAGCGCGAGCGCCGCCGCGAGGGCGCGACCCACTAGAGAACGAGCCATTCCCATGTCGGTTGCAGAGGACGTGAATGCGTGCGAGTTGCTCGCGATTCAAGCTCTCATCTTGTCTTCTCCGTTAGTTTTCTCCCATTGGGGATCTGAGTGACGACCAGTTAGAGAGACAAAGAGATAGAGAGTGGAGAAAATATTGGCTGCAGCTCGTGTGCCAGCGTGGCAAACGGGAGGCTGCTCCAAAGCGCGACACGTGTCTTCCCGTGGGCCCGGGCGTCAGAGTTGTTAGCGTGGAAAAAAAAAATTTGAAACCGCGCGCCAGAGCCTTCTCTCCCCTCCTCTGCACACTCTCTCTCCTCTGCAAGTCTTCTCTCTCCTCACTTTCGCCTGCCCCTCTCTCTCTTCATTAAATGGCATGTCCTTTGCCTCCCTCTCTCTCTCCATTTGCCGCCCGCGCTCTCCCTCTCTCTTTCAAAATTGTCTCTCTCTCTCTCTTTTCATCTAATGGGACGCCTTCTTCTCTTCCATCAAGCACCACCAAAATTTTTCCCTCGTCTCCGGCGAACGACCGCTTTCATTTCTCCGCTCTTTTTTTAAAATCGCTGCAATCATCGTCTTCTCATCCTCTTCGCTTCACTCCTACTGCTTCGATGCTTTGAGCTTTAGTGGCCCTCGAGGCCGTCGTCCTCCTGCCCCTAGCCCTCTCCTCCGCCACCGCGAAGGTCTCCACCCACGTGGCCTGCAACACGAGCTCCGTATCGCCCCTGACTAGCTCAACGTCCACCTGGTCCCCCACTCCCACGGTGACATCGGTTGGCTGAAGACCATCAACCCGTACTACCTCGGCGCCAACAACGTCATCCGGGTAAAAAAGGGCGTTTACACCCACTACTACTTCCGGGATTCCTTTTATTTGCTCCGCGAGGTGAAATCGGCATTGGGTGACTGGGAGGTCGGATCGAATTGGTTCGCAGGGAGCTTGCGTGCAGAATGTGTTGGACTCAAAAAAATATTAGGTGATATCGGCCATTCCCCCGCCGTTGCCGACAAAGCACATTAAGGCCGCCCCTCCTTCGGCGCTCGCTCGCTTCACTCTCCACACCCATTGCTGCTCCGTCCGTCAAGCCGCCATTCTCTAATAATGGAAGATCAGCTGAGACTGGCGGGGTCTGTGTACGAGTGCAGGGACGGCAACGGCGACAATGGGACGTCGGGTTTTTAGAGAGTTGTCGAAGTCCTCTCCTCGCTTGAATTTTACTTTTTTTTTTTTGGGTATAAACCTTGCTTGAGTTTGATTGTTAGATGGGATTCGATTTCGTGGGATTTTCTTTCTTTATTTTCTGTTTATATATTTCGATAATGTTTCGTTTGAAACGAGTGCGGAGAACATATGCCCCTCAGTCATCAAAACGAAAGCAAATTCAGTTCAATTGCTTCTTGCTCGACTCTAGAACTTCCATTCCAATTTTTTCTCATTTGAAAAGAAAAACGACATCTCAACTTCCAAGCCATTGAGTAATATAATATAAATCAAGTCCCCATGATGATCAACACGAGATGATAAATTACAGGCAACGATTGAGTTTTTCCTTTAGTATCATGTTCTCCACTTGATGCAATTCCTGAACGAAGAACCCGAATGAAAAACACTGCAGAATCACCATAAGCTAGCAGTTCCTTGGACCCATTTTGAAGCTCTCGGCGGTTATGAAATTTTGAAAGGGAAAATCCCCAAGCTCCAAAGGGAGATTGTACTTTCAAAAAAAGCAAATCTGGTTCCAGTTGAGTTCAAAACAGATTCTGCTACGAAAAGTTTTTAATTTCTCCCCAAAATTCTTCCTGCTGTAAAATTAGATGCGAAAGCAATAATAAACTGCTGCAAATGAGAGTTGGGGGGAGTATGGATGCAGACGAACCACATGAGGGAACCTAGTTTCGTTTGGCCATAAATTTGCTTGTGCACGTGATGGAATGCTAATAAACAGCAGGTAATAAAAAAAAAAAAAAAGTGCAAGATTGCCCTTGGATTAAGCGGCTCTTTCTTTGTTCTATTTCAATGACTAAATCTGAAATGCAATTTCGACCATTCTCGCTCTATTTAGTCACTGTGCATTGCTCAGTTTGGAATCTTTCACAGTTCACTCACCCCTGAGGGAGCTAAGACCCAATCCAAACATTACAAATTTATTCTGTATCGACAAGAAACTAGGAGATGATTCTTAAAAATTGAAGGCGACCATCGAACGCTCGAAAGGATCCTAATGTGATTTGACATGCTGCAGCAGCAACGAGTGTGGAGAGAGAAGCGAGCGAGCGCCGGAACAGGGGCGGCCTTAAGGTGCTTCGTCGGCGACGGCAAGGGAACGACCGCTTGATGAACAGAGCAGCAATGAGTGCGAAGAGTGAAGCGAGTGTGGGGGACCAGTCGCTTGACGAACGGTCTTCAGCCAACCGATGTCACTGTGGGAGTGGGGGACCAGGTGGACGTTGAGCTAGTCAGGGGCGATTCGGACGCTCGTGTTGCAGGCCACGTGGGTGGAGACCTTCGCGGTGGCGGAGGAGAGGGCCAGGGGCAGGAGGACGACGGCCTCGAGGGCCACTAAAGCTCAAAGCATAGTGGTGTCGAAGCAGTAGGAGCGAAGCGAAGAGGATGAGAAGACGATGATTGCAGCGATTTTAAAAAAGGAGCGGAGAAATGAAAGCGGTCGTTCGCCGGAGACGAGGGAAAAATTTTGGTGGTGCTTGATGGAAGAGAAGAAGGCGTCCCATTAGATGAAAAGAGAGAAAGAGAGACAATTTTGAAAGAGAGAGGGAGAGCGCGGGCAGCAAATGGAGAGAGAGAGGGAGGCAAAGGACATGGCATTTAATGAAGAGAGAGAGGGGCAGGCGAAAGTGAGGAGAGAGAAGACTTGCAGAGGAGAGAGAGTGTGCAGAGGAGGGGAGAGAAGGCTCTGGCGCGCGGTTTCAAAAATTTTTTTTCCACGCTAACAACTCTGACACCCGGGCCCACGGGAAGACATGTGTCGCGCTCCGGAGCAGCCTCCCGTTTGCCACGCTGGCACACGAGCTGCAGCCAATATTTTCTCGCTAAATAAAAATGCACGCCCGCAAGTCAAAAGGCGACGACGAAAACGCAAATAACAAAAAAATATAATAGATAAAATGTTCAAAATACATAACGTAAACACAAAATTTATGCTTCATTCGTTTAAAAAAGATTGCTCCAAATTCTAATCATGAGAGAAACAACAGACATAGCTAATCACCTATCAATAGCTTTAAATTGAAATTACTCTTCATTGAACTAAAACAACCACATATATTCATTGAACTTTAACTCATAAACTCTAGTTATCGATTGACAGCACGTATTTAAAAGAGAGAGAGAGGGTTAAATAAAATATTCACCCTTAAATTGGGTTCCTAGTAATCGGAGATTGCATTGGCAAATCAAATAACATATGATCAATCAAGTGGAAGGTGGACCTTGGACCTTTGCTCCATATCTTCGTCAGCTTTATTTCTAATTCTCAGTAATTTGAACAATGGAAATTTATGACTTCAGTGGCATTGACGAAAAGAAAATGTAAGTATGGTAGCACCCGAATAATAGAAAATTGTATTAAAGATAAGAAAGAAGAATTTCCCAAAATGGGTTCAAATTCTATATTAAATTTAGTAGGAAGTCTTTTATTGAGACAGCCATTATCTCGACAGGTCTTATATACCAATTTAGTGTCAATGCCGCGTAAAAGGATTTTCGAGATTACGTTTGCGGCCGTGTTATCCGGGAAACCCCGAAATTTCCTACGTCTCTCGTGGTTAGGACTACGAAAGCGAAATCCCAGCTTATACGACCGTTGACCAGCCTCTTCGCTGGATAATCTTTTATTAGAATGATCCACTAAAATAATAAATAAATAAAAGGAACTAAAAAGAATTTGTAGTGCCGACCTCATAAACTCACTCGATGTGAGATTGGCGAAAAGAAAACACTTCGATTCGAGCAATACAATGAAGGATGATGATCAAATATGCACTCCTCGTTTTTTTTTCCCCATTTCGTGGTTGAATTTGATTTAAGATCAAGCAGAAATACACACTTGTTAGCCATCGGACTGGATAAATCAGGAATCAGTGGCGCCATTGCTCTGTCTCTATAAATAATAGCATCAGGATGGCACGACTAGTTCACGTTTTTTTCAAGGACAAAGAATGACCGGTCGAGATTCTCTGCATTTGAATGCTCTAAGAGTAAGAGCCACGTAGAATTATGATTATGAGATTACGGCTCGCGTGTTGAGCTTGAAATCACAGGAGACTTATTAACATAGATTTGCAAAAAATTCATATTCTACTTTTCTAATATTTGGTGTGTCTCTTTTTGTCAGTTAAGGTTTACTTCTTTGTTTTTCATATTTAATGTATCTCTTATAATTCGCTAGAGATATTGGATAGAATTTTTCTTTTCTCTTTTCTATTAATCAATATGTTGTATAAATATTTGTATAATATGTTGAGCAACACACACAAATTACAGTTGATCTCAAGACTTGATGCTTGTATCAACTAAGTTGTCGATGATGCAAAAAGCTAGGTTGTAGATGAAGCAGTTGAGGTGAGGTTTGTACTGAGGTAGCTCTGTTGATAAATTCAGTAATTTATATTAATGGAATACAACTGTTCTGCATCATAAATATGTAATTTAAGGAAAAAAGTGATTTTGTTAGTATAACCATTTGAGCCACTATGAGAATAACATGTTATGAGTTACGAAGAAATCGACTTTACTATAATTTATATTTATTTATTATTTATTTTTTTATTGTCCAAAATAAGTTTTTTTTTTTTCACAATAGGTTAATAACAGTCACCTAAGCAGTTAAAAAAAATGTCTTGAGTTGTTTGACTTAGTAGCACGAGAACTACTGATGCTTTTACGACAGTTGCTGCAGAGGCTGTGTCGCGAATTGTCTTTTTATTATTATTCTTTTTTTCTCCATACGCGATTGACTTATTGGTTAGCGTCGGAAGTTTCTAGAATTCTCCAGCATGACGTTCTGAAACGCCAGCGTCGGCGAATTCTCGACATCCACTCCTGGATAACAGGTGGCGGCGTTTGTCGCGGTGCCACGTGGGCACGCGAACTCAAAAAACCGACAGGTGACCCCACCTTTCCCCTAAGAACGAGTAAAGATCCGGGGCTGCATTCATCCCATCGCTAAGGAACTCATCGGATGATGGATTCGTGGGATCTGGGGCAGTATCCATGCGGACGGGTCCCACTCCCCTCTATAAAAGCGAAGCTGGGGGCTCCCCCATTCTTCTCAAACTCAACCCTCTTTGTTCTCAAATCGCTCCGACAGATTCTTCCCTTCTCTCTCTCCCCGTCGATTCCCCCGACGTTTCGTTTCTGAGTAAAAGAAGCCGTTGCTCATTTGTTCCTTTCTTCTTCTTTCGCTCGCTCGACTCGGAGCCTTCGGGTTGATTTGTTTCCTGGATCGAAATGGCTCCGAGTTTGAGCAAAGCCAGCTGTTATACGTCGGCCGCTGTGAGTGCTTGTACCGATTCGGTGATCACTCTGGAGGAATCGAACTTCTTGGCGAATGGCCACGTCATTCTCTCCGAGGTCCCCCCAAACGTCGAGGCCATCGCCTCGCCTTACCATGCCTCGGGGGAGAAAGTGCCAGCCCCTGAGCCCGGCTGTTTTGTTGGATTCGACGCCGCTGAATCCCGAAGCCACCATGTCATCTCCATTGGCAAGCTCCGGGGCATTCGGTTCATGAGCATATTCCAGTTCAAGGTAGGGTGTACCGCCCTGTGGGTTGGTACTAACGGCCGCGACCTGAAGCACGAGTCCCAGATGGTGATCCTCGATAGGTCCGGTGAGGGCTTTGAGTCTGGACCGGCCTGCCCTTACGTCCTCCTGCTGCCCCTCCTGGAGGGGCCCTTCCGGGCCTCCATCCAGCCCGGCCCCGACGACTTCATGGACCTGTGCGTGGAGAGCGGGTCGACGAAGGTCACAGCCACCGAATTCCGGGCTGTGCTCTACATGCATGCCGGGGATGACCCTTTTGCCCTCGTCAGGGACGCAATCAAAGTGGCGAGGGACCACCTGGGGACGTTCAAGATCCTCGAAGAGAAGAGCCTGCCCGGGATCGTGGACAAGTTCGGGTGGTGCACGCAAGATGCGTCTTACGCCGAGGAGATATTGTCACACCCCGAACCCTACAAGGATGGAAGTGACACGGCCGCCCTTTCACCCGAAGGACGCAGCCTCTAACCACAAAAGATCCAGCTTCCAAAAGTCCCCACAAAGCGCTCTCATTCTACTAGCTGCTAACCAAAGAACCTGGAAAGGTTGGGAAAGAGGGGTGAGCAACCACAAGCTCAGTGAGTAGTACATATCTTCTAAGCAGATCGAGCAAGCACTATGCATGAATTCAAAGCCATACCAAAACTTTATAACTCAATCCAATGTATAAAATATATAATAAATCATATAAGAGTTACTTTTATACTTATATGAAAAAATCATTTAAACCACAATCCCAATACCAGAATCAATGGTTAAGTTCATTGAATAATCTCCATTCAAAAACCACATGTCAATGGTCCATCCATTGACTAATCTATTGCTCAATCTCTTACCATGGTCACGACACAACGCCTTGTGACAAGGCGACCAAGATTCCCCCTTGGCAAGGTCTCCACCTATAATGCCGGTGGCTCGGCCCAGAAGGATATCCTACCCAGTATGCATACCAACATGCCCATCAATGGGCTCACAGCAATAATGAGCAAAGTAGTCATCATCCAATACCATAAATCCAATTCATAAATCAATATAATAAATCAAGCAAATACCTTTTTGCAATATCATCATCCACCATTTCAAATCCATTTCTCAAGTCATCCACATACTTTCCCATAAACCATTTGTAAAACACATATAAATATATTTTTTTTTTGCTTTCAAATACTTTGCACAATATGCTTTCCAAACCTTCATAAACAATCAAAAGGTAGTCCATGCTCGATCCAATTTTTATGCAATAATAATGTCATTTCATAACCTCATACTATATATAATCCATATAATTTTCTCAACATGAATTTACAAATTCAAAGAAGATATAGTACCACTCACCTTAGAAAGCCTATGCTTAAATGACGACGATTACTTGAACCGTCAGGACCCACAATCCTAATAAATAGGTAAGAAATAATATTAAAATTGAGTAAGACGCTATCCTAATTACAACCTAGCTAAACCATACTTATTTGTCGATAAAACGATGCCTACGCGCTAACAAATCGCATATCCAAATGATGTGGAGCTTGAACGTGCAACTTGTATGTGCCATAACTTTCTCCATCGAGCTCCGTTTTAAACGGTCTTATAGTCAATAGAAAGCTCTTTCCACGTACTCTAAGAATCCTAAATTACCCATTCCAAAATCAAGCCAGAAATCAACAAAATATGGCCCCGAAGTGTTCGACGCGCACTGTTCATAACGCGCGGGAAACTTCAAAATTTTATTCCGAGCAAACCGTAAGCTCAAATCACGATCCGTAAAATCCTACAACTCCACAACATCCTAAACTAGCATTTCTATAAAAATGCGCAGCTCAACAGCTCCAAAATCATACTTCGCCTCTCAAATATCCAATAATTCCGAATTTTGAGCCCTAAATCCAAAACTACTCCGATTGAACGAACGAGGGACGCGAGCACTTACCGGGTGTTGTAATACCAAGTTGAATCGGCTTGGTGAGGTTCTCATGATGCAAAACCCTCATCTCTTCTTCCTTTCTCCTTCTTCTTTCCTCTCCCTCTCTTTCTTTCTTTCTTTCTTTCTTTCTGCTCTGCTCGAGCTCCCCCCCTTCTTATCCTTTTATATCCTTTTCTTTTTTTTTTTTTTTTCTTTCTTTTCTTTTCCTCTCTCTCTCTCTCTCTCTCTCTCTCTCTCTCTCTCGACCGAAATATCTCGATCACTCTTGGCTGAAGCTTCCCCCTTTTTCCCTTTTGTCCTTTCTTCCCTTCTCTCTCTCCCTTTCTTTTCTCTCTCCCGAAGACTCTCAGCTTCTCTCTTTTCTTCTCCTTTTTTGACTTTTCAACTCTTCTTCCTCTCTCTCTCTTTTTCTTTTGACTGGGTCAAAACCCAGATATTACAATCTACCCTCCTTAAAATAAATTTTGTCCTCGAAATTTGTATTTACCTTGGCTTTCCAACAAATGAAGATATTTGCATTTTCCCTCGTCCTCAAGTTTCCAAGTTCTCTCATTGTGATTTTCCTATTGTATCTTCACATCCAATGAACGAGTTATTGTCCTCATCCGTATCAACAACTTCAAAGCTGAATATACGCCATCCCATTTGACTCTTCTCTTATCTTTTGAGAAGTCTCATTTGCGTTATGTGCTCAACAGCTCATTTAAGAATGGAATATGGGCCTTGGCAAGCTTGATGTTCTATCCCACATCTCGGGTGACCATAATTTACTTTTGGAATATGGGCCACCTTCAAGTAATCATCATCTTGTCCATCTTGGCTCAACTTTTTAACTAACTCATCAGGCATGTCAATGAACTTAAGCACTTTCAGCTTTTTCAGGTGTTCAATATTAAATGTAAGCTTCCATTAGCTTAGAACTCTCCAAAGTCAAATCCTAACGACAAAGCATTGATTCCTTCTCCACTTCCACACACTCGAGTCTGTCAAATGGACAAGAACTAGAATTTGTAGTTTCCTAAAGTTGCTAGCTTTGAAATGCTACTTGGTTCCTTTGTAACCTTGAAACAACTTGAGATGCACAAGGTTAGGCAATTCCCAAGAGACGGTAGTGGATTATCCTTTGGCTAACTAAATTTCAGTTCCAATACCATTTGGCTATCAAGAGATGATATCTAATGTGGTAATGCCTCTAGACACCCTGTCAAATAGATTCTCTAGAGAAACGGGGGTGGAGAAGAGAGGGGTTTGTAAATCAGCAATCTCATTTCACTTTTCAATTAACGAACACGATTCCCTTCCATCTTCTTTTCTCAACTTCAAGATCACCATTGGCAATTCTATGACAAGTGGTTATGATCTAGGGTCTCTAGAATTTTTTTTTTTTTTTATAAGCATCCTCATGAAATTTGGAACGATTTCACCTCGTTGCCCTCGAGACTAAGATATCTTAGGTAGCACCACTCAACAATTTGAACTAGAAAACTTATCAAAGGAGTTCGCTAGTTTGGAATCTTGTCATTTCACTACCCAGAGTAGCATCCATCTACAATCTCTCTACCCCAAACTTATAAAGAACGTAATTAAGACAATGGCCCCTATTTCTACAAAGCCTTGATTACTCGACCTTGAAGTAATAATATCCAGTAAAAAGTCATGGATACAACAATACTCAATCCTTCCATTACTTGCTTTAACAACCACCCCTACTAGACTTCAGTTCAAGAGCTCACGTAAGTAGTCCTTAGCTACTTCTTCTTCTGCCATGCCTTCTTTCTTGGCTACACATCATTATACAATCCATAATCAAAGTAATCTCCCATGCTTAAAGAGGCAACCCTTGGGAAATACATTCAAGTGCAAGAAACATGATTTCAAGTGGTATGACATGTCATCAAAACTATGTGAAAGAACTCTCTTCAAGGTTTTGAATCTATTGTTGCAATCAACTTCTGTATTAGGACTTCGATGAAACAAATCCCTCGTGTCTTTTGAAACCAAAACACCATTGATGACCATAATAGCTAGTGGCAATCCATCGTACTTTCTTAGAAAAGCCTACAAATCTCCTCGAGATGAAGATGGCATGAATTTTGTTCCTTTCCTTTTTCTTGCATGGCTAGATCCTACATCAGGAACAAATCCATCACCCTTTCTCCATTAAAACTTGAATTACTATTTCTTTTAAATTTATCTCGAACGCTATGATCCATCTGTCCATGATCAAATTCCAGTGAAGCCAAAATAGCCAAATCACCATGCAAATTTGATATATCCTTAAACTCTACAGGAGCAATAGAACTTCTCTTGTAAAGACTCGGATCATTGAGTTTTCTCTTCTTTAACAAGAGGCAAATCTTTACCATTACTTTGGCTTCAACCATAGCTTCTCGCTTGTGAATGATTTGGTGCTTTGTTAGTGCCGGAGGAGGGCTTAGTGTTTTCTTTCCTAAAATCAGAGAAGTTGGAAATGGACTGTGCAAAAAGGTTTTCTGAGGTGTCCTTTATCTCCCTAAAAAGAGAGTTAGAAGCTCTAGTCGATTACCTTGAACCTAATGTTATTGAATTGCGAGAATGTAAACAACCTACAGTTAAGAAAAGGCTTCTTCGTCCGGTTGCTTCTAGAACACTATCATTTGGAAATGCCTCAACTTCCTCCTCTTCAATCTGAACAAGATTAGTTTGCTACTTCTTCACATTTGGTCGCACATTGAATGATCTTGGTCCCTTAGTACATTGAAGAGTAATGGAGAGTGATTAACGTCTCTCTATTGAACCAGAAAACTTAGCCTTCATTTCACCTCTACTTCACTCAAGGCTCTCTTGCATGGCTTTCAACTATGCCTCCTTCTTTGACCTCTCAGATTCCCACTCTTTCCTCAACCTTGCATCTCTCTTCTACATGTATTTGCCATAGAATTTTCCTTTATTATCGTCAGAAAACTAAGGTCAGAAAAGTTCTTCCTAATAGTATTAGCATCCTAATTATCCAATACCTCCATTGACGGAGGAGTATGGAAATCCATCACTTTATCTGAGTTCCCCCTTAAGTCCATTGCAAAGTTTATCTCAAGCAATGTAATAGAAGCTACCTCTCGGATCGCGTATCTCTTGTGCTGCAACACCACTAGTTCTATTTTGGGAATCAACAGGGAATCAATAGGTTATTTCTTCGAGTGGAACTGAACTTATCTATGAAAATGTGAAGCTTGTTTATGCAAAGAAATTTTTTTTTTCCAACTCTTTAACCTTCATCTCAAGCTCGTCATTGAGCTCCTAGTACCGAACTTCTCAATAAATCAGAACCAGAGTCACAGCTTCCATAAGCCACACTTATATTTTTGTCTCGACTTGCTTCATTAAGAGGATCTCTATACAAACGTTGAGTGCTTTGTATTTTCACTAGATGATCCTCCCATGCATGTTCACTCCTAACACTAAAAACATTAACGCGATAAAAATTATCACACAATCTCACCACGTCCCCAACATCTACCCATAAAGATCATAACCTAAGCTCTGATACCACAAGATGTCACACCCCAAATCCTAGCCAGAAAGGGGAATGACACGGCCGTCCTTCCTCTCGAAGGATGTAGCCTCTAAGCTCCCAAAAGTCTGCTCCCAAAAATCCCCTCAAGGCTATCGCTCTCGTACTACTCATCACTAGTTGAAAAACCTGAAAAGATTGGAATAATAGAGGGGTGAGCAAACCACAGCTCAGTGAGTAGTATACATCTTCTAAGCAGATCGAGCAAGCACTATGCATGAGTTCAAAGCAATATCAAAACTTTATAACTCAATCTTATATATAAAATACATAATAAATCATATAAGAGTTACTTTTATACTTATATGAAAAACTCATTTAAACCACAATCCCAATACCAGAATCAATGGTCAAGTCCATTGAATAATCTCCATTCAAAAATCACAAGTCAATGGTCCATCCACTGACTAATCTATTGCTCAATCTCTTACCATGGTCACGACACAACGCCTTGTGACAAGGCGACCAAGATTCCCCCCTTGGCAAGGTCTCCACCTATAATGCCGGTGGCTCGGCCCAGAAGGATATCCTACCCAGTATGCATACCAACATGCCCCTCAATGGGCTCACAGTAATAATGAGCAAAATAACCATATTCCAATACCAGAAAACCAATCCAAGAATCAATATAATAAATCAAACAAATACATTTTTGCAACATCATCATCCACAATTTCTCAAGTCATCCACATACTTTTCCATAAACCATTTGCAAAGCACTTAAAAATATATTTTGCCTTCTACTACTTTGTATAATACGTTTTCCAAACCTTTATAAACAATCAAAAGGTAGTCCATACCCGATTCGATTTTTATGCAATAACAATGTCATTTCATAACCACATACTATATATAATCCATATAATTTTCTCAACATGAATTTTACAAATTCAAAGAAGATATAGTACCACTTACCTTAGAAAGCCTATGCTTAAATGACGACGATTACTTGAACCGTCAGGACCCGCAATCCTAATAAATAGGTGAGAAATAATATTAACATTGAGTAAAACGCTTTCCTAATTACAACCCAGCTAAACCATACTTATTTGTCGATAAAACGACGCCTACGCGCTAACAAATCGCATATCCAAATGATGTGGAGCTTGAACGTGCAACTTAATCATGCCATAACTTTCTCCACCGAGCTCCGTTTTAAACGTTCTTATAGTCAATAGAAAGCTCTTTCCACGTACTCTAAGAACCCCAAATTACCCATTCCAAAATCAAGCCAGAAATCGACAAAATATGACCCCGAAGTGTTCGACGCGCACTGTTCATCACGCGCGGGAAACTTCAAAATTTTATTCCGAGCAAACCGTAAGCTCAAATCAAGATCCGTAAAATCCTATAGCTTCACAACATCCTAAACTAGTATTTCTATAAAAATGCGCAGCTCAACGACTCAAAAATCGGTCTTCGCCGTTCAAATATCCAATAATTCCGAATTTTGAGCCATAAATTCAAAACTACTCCGATTGAACGAACGAGGGACGTGAGCACGTACCGGGTGTTGTAATACCAAGTTGAATCGGCTTGGCGAGGTCCCCATGGTGCAAAACCCTCATCTCTTCTTCCTTCCTCCTTCTTCTTCTTTCCCTCTCCCTCTCTTTCTTTCTTTCTTTCCCCTCTGTTCTGCTCGAGCCTCCCCTTTCTTTCCCTTTTATATCCTTTTCTTTTTCTTTTTCTTTTCTTTTCTTCTCTCTCTCTCTCTCTCTCCCGAAACCTCTCGTTCACTCCCTCTCGGCTGAAGCTTTCCTCTTTTTCCTCCCGTTTCTTTTTGACCATTCAACTCTTCTTTTTCTCTCTTCTTCTCTCTTCTTTTTTTTTTTTTTTACCGGGTCAAAACCCATATATTACAGTCAACACTTGACGAAGACCGAAAAATGATTGGTAGATATGTCTCGTCCGCAAGTAGATGGCTTAGATCTCCGCTGAGCCTTAACATCCTTGTCACATAAAGCAGCCACACTCTAGTCATGAAAAATTTATCGTCAGATGATTTCATTTGCACGAACACATAATTCCTTTGAAATGATATGAGGTGACAGAAACGATCTTCAAACTAACGCTCACTCGATTGAAATCAGCCATAACTTAAGCACTTTCAGAGATATTATTCTTCCATAAGGCTGTGCTGGGAAGACGGTTACAAATAAGAACACTATCATTAGCAGATCAGGTTTCGGTCTTCTTAACTCGGCAAACCCATGTGATTTCAAGCTTTGTAATGGCTTAAGCTGCCATTCCCACAGAGTGCTTTTCTTTGTGGTCGGCTCCGTCCGAAATACCGTCAGTAACTTTGTCACATCAGTTGCTAACGTAGTACTATGAATGTGTCATTTTGTAAGAGGATCTAACCAGATAATTGCTCCCTATTTTAGCTGTCTGGTACTATGAAAGACCGAATATTTCTCAAACCATAAAAAATATTCTCTAGCCACCACAGGAATGGTTTTCTCATTTAGATGAAACGCGTGGGAGGTTTCGGAACTCGAACGCTTGGCATATGTCGCTGCCAGCTCTGTAGACCTGCGCAGATCGGCCATCGACGTTCGCAGTCTACTTACGACTGGATCTCGGGCGAACCAAGAAAAAGCCCGCAGTTTCTTCTTTGACTTTGTATGTGTGAAAACGAATTATAATTTGTTCGAAAGTCCTTGCCGTAAATTGCACTGAAGGAAGCTACCATTCTCTTAATCGTCGCTTCTCTCGCAATGCTTCACTACGACGTTGTTCTTCCCTAAACCCTTGACCGGACATTTTTCGCACAATCCTTAGACGTGATTGGCTAAGATAAAAGACCATAATTCTCTACGGTATTTTCGCCGAACAATCAGAGACATGTCGACACCATTCCTTTCCTTTTTCACGCAAACAATCGGTACTTTATTTTATAGTTAAAAAAGTAACATTTACCGATAAGAATAAATGGGCAAAGGGTAAAAATCAAAAGTCAAAGTCACACCAAACATATTCTATTACAAAATTATCTTCATGCTAATTTTTTTGTTTTTTGGTTGAGATATTCGTGCAAATTTAAAGGAGTACCTTGTTGACTTTTTAAGCATTGTAGAAATCATATTTACAAAATGAAGAGTACATCTCCTTTCAGATGCTCTCTTTTCTATTTTCCCCCCTTTTCTCCCTCCTTTTTCTTTAATTTATTTTCGTTATTTTTACTTTTCTTCCTTTGGTGGGTGGAGAGAGAGAGAGAGAGGAGTAATCGTGGATTTTCTTGAAGAAAAAAAAAAAAGAAGGCTGTGTCTGGGTGTGAAAGGACAACAACAAGAAGAAAATTGAAAAGACTAAAAAGGAATAACCCCATATTACACCCTTACAAATCACAAATGGAGTTGTATCTCAATTAGATTTGAATGAAAAAAGGACCAAAACCACTTCATTCACAGTTAATTTGGTGAAAGATGATGAACCATAATTTCGTGATTAGAGCTGCAAGTAATGCATTGCAGCATGTAACTACACTTGCACTGCATTGATCGGTGGCTTTTTCTATCATTGTATTTTCGCAAATTGAAAAGTCGAGCTTTCTATCTCATGGGAATCATGGACGCACATCTCTCTCTCTCCGCCTTTCCTCTTTTCCTTTTCTGCTTATCAGAACAGATGCAAAGAAACACGGAGGCCTCTCTATTTCACTTTTCTCCACTCCCTGAACCCACTGTCCCTTTGTCCCATCGGGAATTCACAAAGCTTGAGTGAGCTGTAAAGAAACACACAAGATATTTGATCTGACTGCTCCTTGGACTGGACACCTTTGTCACTTTACTCATCCGTCCCCTGCCACTCTTCTTTCCGAGTCTACAAAGCCAAGAGTCCTCTTCTTTTTGGTGTCAATGCGAAACACGTTGGTGTCCTCCAGCTGTTCAGAAGAAAAAAATTAAAAAAGGAAAAGAGCTGAAAGCACCCACGTCGGTTAGTACGTTCACCGATATGTCAGCGTGAGGATACGTCAAGAGATACCGTAATTCTTATCTTCGATGAAAACAATTATCAGAAATCAACGTCTACTTGTCGAGGCTACCGTGTAGGAAATAGCAAGGGTTAATAGTAGGGAATTATTTGGGAGGCATGCAATAGATAGATGTTTTCGCAAGAACATGAAGATGAGGAGCTAATGAAGTGTTGATTTGTATTGTTTGAGGGCCTTTTACTTGATCCAATTAATGTAGGATTGATATATTATAGATGATATACATGACCACAAAAAGTTATGCATTTCTTTAATAAGTAAAACATCTATAAGTTGGCTAAAAGAAAAAGTGAAATATCTAAAAGTGAAAATTTATTAATTTCACTCGTGACTCATTATTTTATTAAAATAATTTATTATTGCATTAGCTGGCTTTGTTCAAATATTCTCGTCAGCATACCTAACCAATTACACTATTTTACCATATAACAAGGCTGAGTCATGTTTTTTGCCCAACTTGCTAGTTGTAATAGGTAAATTACTAAATTTCTCACATTCAGCAACACCTTAAATTTTTCCGTATTTCAACCCCCATGAATTAAAGTATTTCCTAAATGGTTGTACGTAACAAGTTAAATTCAATCAACTATTCAAACTTCCCAATTGAATTGGGCATACGATAGAGGCAACAATCACTGTCACATTACCGAAAGGAATTCATCAATTATTTCTCTCGTCCGTCCCAATCACTCTTTCTTTCTGAGTCTCCAAGGGCATCATGGATCTCTTCTTTTTAGAGTCAATGTGAAACGGGCTGGTCACTAGTCCAAAAGAAAAAAGAAAAACCTAAAGCACCGACACAATCAGTATGTTCCCCGGAACGTCCGCGTAAAGTATTTGTCCTCTGATTGAACCGTGCAGCGAGGGCATCATTGGATCTAGAAATCAACGTCCGTAGGCTACTATGTAGCAAATAGTAAGTCTCCCAGTAGGGAAACTATTTGAGGGACATCATATAAATCCTTTCAGAAGAAAATGAAAGATGAGGAGCTCTTAACATGTATGTGAAGCTAAGGTTCATGAAGTTTAGGATTTTTTCTTTCAAAATTTGTGGACTTCAATCTTCGTGGCTGAACGTGTGAATCTTTTGCTGAGGAATTTTGCCTACGCATTTCAAAAAATTTGTTTCCAAAAGCTAAGGTTCCTAAAGTAGGAGATCGGTACCTATAAATAGGGCATTGGAAAGCTTTAGCATGCAAAGCTTCGCTAATAGAGAGAAAAAGAGAGTTGGCTCATCCATCCGTGAAGGAATGAAATATTTTTGCTTCTCTGCTTTAACTTTTGGCCTGACTGTTCAAAGTAATATTGGTTTTTACAATTTTTTTATGATAAACAGTTTAATTTTGGGATCTCACGTTCCACTCATTATAATTTTTCTTGTGCCACTTTGCAATTTTTGAAAGGAAGCAAGCAACGCAAAATATGAAATGATCTTAAATTGAAGAAAAAAAGAGAAAAAAAAGCAAAATGAGTTTGGTGGCCGCATGTCTACACCTTAGAGGCTCCCTCTCCATGTTCTTATGATGAGTTACAAATATAAATATCATCCATATTTAATTTTAATTAATTTTACGTATTTTAAGTGGAGCACCAATCAAAAATATAGTAGGAGATAATTTTTTCTGACTTGCTATGAGGACAAAACCGACGTTGCTTACAATAAGGAAAATCACCTCAAGCTCCAAGCATTTGTAAGAGGAATGTGAGATTTCATTCTAACATTATAGGGAAAGTTTCATTTTACCATTCATAACTTTAAAGTTGGTGCATATCACATCTTTAAAAAAGTTGCAACTTCTATTTGCCTAACTCAAACTTGTATTTTGTCACGCTCATTAACACCGCTAACCTTTTTCCACAAGTATGGTGCACATCTTTATGGGATAAATAAGTTACATATCCTATATAATCTAAAATCCTTTGCCTAATGATTCTTAATATGGTGAGTGTCAATTGTCTAATTAGTGACAGATTACTCATATGATGAGATGTTATTTGTTGCATTTGTGCTGCCATAAAAATATTCAACTTTGTCAATAGAATTTGGGCTTCGGAGAATCGGCGAAATTTGCTATGAATTGACATTATCAGTAAGTTTTAAGATGGGCATTAGAGGAGGCAGAGCAATTTCTAGGCTCCAAAAGTTCAAAATTGGTAAGTCCAGGGTGGTTGTGCTACTAATTCGATACCCACCATGTAGCCTATACATAATATCTTTTATAGGATATCTTTTAGAGATTTAGTAAATTCAAAATATATTAATTAAGTAATCATTAACTACTTAATTATCTTTTACATCTAGTTCGTAATAACCAATACTACTTAACAATCTCGAGCTCTACTTCAACCCCATCCTCTCCCTCTCTTCCTCCCTCCAACAAAGCTCAACTTATCTACGTTTTAATTTAGCAATTACAAATACGTTTATCTTTTTAATGTTAGAAAAACTAACATTTAAATTTACGATTAAATGGGCAAAGGGCAAGAATCAGAAGTCAAAGTCACACTAAACACTCATTCTATCATCACTAGCTTTTAATCTTTGTAAGGAGCACAAAAACATGCATCACACCTCGCTTCACCTTCACAATGAATTACAAATTTATCTTCATGCTAAGTTAAAGGAGTATTTGTTGGCTTTTTTAGCATTGTAGAAATCATATTTACAAAAATGAATAGTACATCATCATTCGGATCTCTCTTTTCCATCCCCCCCCTCCCCCTCACCCTCCCCCTTTCGTCCTTCCTTTCCCACAGAAAGAGCCTTTCATACGTGGACAGAGAGAGAAGATTGTGTTTGGGTGTGAAACAACGGCTAGAAGAAAATCAAAAGGAAAAAAAGAGAGAGAGAAAAATAGAAAAGAAGAAAGGAAGGATATAAGATGAGGTGTAAATGAGAAGGACGTGTTTAAGTAAGGAAAGGGATATGTGATGGGTTACGTATTATACCTTACAAGTTAAAAGTGGTGTATTGTCTATCGATTACCAAACAATGCATTGCAACATGTAATTACACCCTACGCTACATCAGTTGGTGGCTTTATCTATCATTGTATTTCGCAAATAGAAAAATCGGTCTTTCTATCTCATAAATCGGGGACCTTTGTCACTTTCATCCTTTGTCCCTAATGCTCTTCTTGCCAAGTCTACAAAGCCACGAACCTCTTCTTTTTGGCATCAAATGTCAAACACGCTAGTTGCCTCCAGTTGTTCAAAAGAAAAAAGCAAAAGAGCTTAAAGCACCCACCTCAATCAATATGTTCCCCCCAATCAGTACGTTCCCTTTATGTCTGTCAAAAATAAAGAACAAATATGACAGGCATTCAAGGTTTAACCACGTGATCTTTGATGACACCAATCATTCTCGATGACCTTGGCTTTTTCACATGTTTAATCAACACAATGCTTGACTTTGACTTGGAGGAATTGTCTCTCTCTCTCTCTTCTTCAAATCAATTTTGACATCCCGAGCATAATATTTTGATAGGTAGTGAGTGTTTTGTAGCTGATTCTAGAAGTGTAAATACTTTGATCCCGTGCTATGTTAGAAATTTCACATATTTTACTATTTGGCTGAGCTATCAGAGTAGAAACAATAGATTGTCTTCCTTAAATTTGTAGTCGAGCTCTTTCTTTTTCACTGAATTTGAAAAAGGACACATTGATGGTTGCAATAACAAAGCTTCATTCTCTCTGTATTTAACTCATTATAGAAAATTTAAGTTCCTCCAACGACAACATTTAGATCCTAAAAGTAATGGTCAATGTGGCGGGCTCTACTAATTTCTGCCTCCCCCATGCAATTTCTCAGTATAAATGCAGCTTGTGTATTTATTCCTTTATTTAACCCAAGCAATCTCCTTTTGTTTCATTAAAAATTAAAAAGAAAGAATAGCCTCTCAAATTATAATGCAAACTAACAAATTAAAGGATAACTGACACAATCTCTCTTTTGTAAAATATTTCGACAATAAAAAATGCTATTAGTGAAGCACATTAATGATGTGCATGTATATTATCCAGATTGGAGGTAGACATGAATAGTAGTGAAGGATTGTCCATGGTTGATCAACTACTACTACACAGGAAAAAAATTATTATCCAAAATGACACGATGCCTGCATCGCTGAGATATGACAAGTAGTGTGAGGTTATGTACAATAGATAGATGTTCACGATCGAGACTTTGCAATGGCCTTGACGATTGCTGCATGGGCGCAACGCCCACATTCAAGTTTTCAACCCAACATGAAAACTACAAATCAAAGAAAAGAACTAGAAAACCCAAACTTAAGTTCTAAGGGGCCTTATGGTTAATGATAAAGTTGTTAGTTTTTGCTTTCAATGGAAAGGAAAATTTTTCATTTCCGGTTTTTGCTCCCTTGAGCATTATGCTTGGCTTGAAAAATAAGAACTCCATATAGGAATGTAAATTTAAACTTGTACCCCGTGTCTTCGCAATCTATCATTATGCAACTTTTCCACCAAAATTTTACCTAATTGAGTTGAAATTCGTGGATATCCTCTCTCAATGGGAATCCTACCCCAATGGTGGTAGTTTTCACCTAGAAAACCCTCATGTTCTTCATTGTATACAGTAGTCATTTCATCTAGTCTCTACCAAGATACAAATCTCCCGTTTCCATTTTAAATTTGACTCTTCACCCAAAATCCCCAACCTTCCCATAGACCATATTCATTGTTCCATAAGCTAACCCAAACCCAGCTTCTGATGCGACCCATTCTCCGTTCAATAGCATCAACCCCTACAAGCCATCTAATCAATGACCATCACATCAGCTGAAAGGAACAAACCTGGTTAATCCTCGCCCAAATATCAAACCCATTACAAAAGCCCCAACCCCAAATCCCCCACCTACTCCATCAGTCTCCCCGAGCACTGCATTGTCTTTGGATAGCATTTTGCCATACGGTATGTTGTAGTACAACCCGGAGAATGAATTTAAAGGAATAGCTGCTTCTGCTGTACTTTTCTCACAGAGAGTAAGCTGTTTGCCTCTCGTGCATCTTCAGTGGAAGAATTAGACACTTCAGATTCTTGAGTTACCATCCTCTACCGAAAATTGGGCAATTTGTGGTGAGAAAAAGACCTGGCTGAGATAGATGGTACAATCCGAATGAGAGAATATAAGAATATCTTCTAACTATTTTTGGACAATTGTTCTACAACCCCAATATCAATGCAATTGTTCTACAACCCCAATATCAATCTCCAAGCCTTCCAAAACACTATGAAGAGGGCATGGAGAGTGGATTCAGTTATCTTTAATGGAGTAGACTCAAGAACTTTAGCCTTTACCTTTAAGTCTGAAAAATGAAATGAACATAATTCTTGAGACAAGGCCTTGATCTTTCTCTAGCAACATTTAGGTGCTTAAACCATGGACACCGACTACTTTGCAGTACAGTTATGATTACACACATTGCTAGTCTTGGGTTCAAGTGCACAGATTACCTATGGATTGGGTCTCGGAGGAAACCACAAGGTGAATAGCAGCAGCAATAGGCTTGATAACAAAAGTGAAAATTGATACAAAGGGGTTTAGCTCCTACACAGGTGGAAAAGCTAGAGTAAGAATTGATTTATCATCCCACTTGAAGCCGAGGACATTTGCTAGCCAAGATATTACTGTAGCTGACTTCACTTTTTCGGTGAGCTATGTTCATATTAAATAATACCACGTCAGATTTTCCGGCCACACAAATCGCCAATGATACTAAAGTGATCAATTTTTCACGCAAGTGATACTCAAGTAATTGAGAAAATAATTGTATCATTAAAGTGAACGCTATAAGAAAATTAAGACAATCATTGCATTCTTTTCCCGATCCGCAATCAAAGGCATCAAGCATCCTCATCTTCTTCAAAGAACTTTTTTTTACCAAAAAATACCTTTTTTTCTTTGTTCTGTTATTCCATAATCAATCGACCTATAAGCAGGTGAGGAGACGCATCTTGTAATTTCGCAGACTCGGATTGTCTTTCGCGGGCTCCTTGTTTTTCCCAGAAATTTCCTCACTAGTGTTTTTTTTTTTTAATATCTTTTTTAGGACATATATGGTTTTCTCTGCCATTGACAAGGGAAGATGCAAATCCTCCTTAGTGCGTTCCGAGTCGCTCGATATATGCATTATGTATATTGGCGACAATGACATCCTACCGACCGATTTTTGGTTGGCCTTATCGACGTCTTCGGCGAAGAATCATCTACTTGACTTTAAAAAAAAACTTCAAACAAGAAAAGAAAACAAAAAAGGGAAGATGCACGTACAAATTTTATTGATTGATGATCTTCAGTGGAGCAAGCAACCAAATTAGATATCATAAACAAAATTGATCTAGCTGTACAGAAGTAAGTGCGTGCCGATAATTGGCCAATGTGATGCCGATAATGCTGGTCATTATGACGCGCGTAAGATTGACGACCGGCTACATGTTTAGCCTTGGTTCAAGAGTCATCTCTTGATGCGTTAAGAGAGCCGATTGGTCTTTGTCGACGACTGGAGCCGAGCATCGAGCCGCATCCGTGGCAGCTCAAAAGCACACATAGTTAGCGCAGTTGCTAAAGGATTTGCACTAGAAAATTGATGAGTGTCTCGCGAGATCATACAATGACAATCAATTGGCGATTCGACTGCTAGAGAGCCAAGGGATTCACGTGAGAACAAAGTAAGTGTAAGTCCGCTGTCACTTTGTGGGTGAGAAAGTATTCCATGGAGAGATTCAAACGAAGTTCACCAAGACATATTAACAAGTCGTCAATATTTTCATGAAGGGACATAACGGGATCCAAGTTCGTGGAATTTCGAAAATGGTTGGGCATCACAAACAAGCAATACTAGAGATCAAAGTTGGATACTCGCACTGATACCGCCCGACTTGTAATAGTACCAAACCGACCTAGTGGGAGGCGTGAAATGAAGTTTTCTTTGGCCAAAATAGAGAGCAGAAAAGGCACAATATGGAACATTATAGTAGTTTTTGATAGATTTCGAAACTAGATGAGTCTATAGTTATAATTATAAAGCTTCATTCTCTCTAGAGCAAAGCCATTTCTGGAATATCTCAATTACTCCAACGAAGGTTTTTGGATCATGAGCGATTTGCTCAAAGTGGTGTGCTTTGCCAATCTTGGCCTTCCCCTACATCAGTCGAGTTTTTGGACTTTAGCAAAGAGAGCGCAAGACTCGTCAAAGTGAAACAGAAGAAACATTGAATTGCTATCATCTAAATTTTTGCAACGTCAGCACAAAACAAATAATTGTCAGCTGCAAAAGGGGTCCTTCCAAGGTCCCTAGGCGATGAAAATGGAATGGGTTTTGGCGAGCATGTTAGCCGTTTGATTAAGAGAGGAAGTTGTAGACCGTCGCTTCTTGCTCAGATTGTCCAGTCAGGAACATTCTAGAAAAATTGCAATCCTTCACAGACACGTCATTAAGAATAAGTATATTCAAAGTCGCAAGCACTTAAGAAAAATTATCCTTTGTAAAAAAGGTTTAAAACTCAATGTCTCTAGAGAAGTATGATCTCATTCTCATATACAAATGTTATCTATTAGGATAGATAAAAAGATCCCTTATTAATACGAGCACATTGAGAAAAACCGTGATTTCATTGTTAAAGTTAGTAACCATAAGTATCCTCAAAGGTACGAGCATTTGAGGAAAATCACCAATCACACGTGCTTTATTTATTTGAATATGATCCAAAGTTATGTCTTTCAAGGGGTAAAATTGAAATGATTCTTTTGTCTATCTTCCAATCTTTTATGACACGTAATATTGTGTGCTCGCATTTTAACGTACTCAGGAAAGAAGGAAATGAATTTTCGCAGTTGATTTAGACAAAAGACAAGATTAGGTGGGTTTCAGGCACCGCATTCAAAAGTAACGCAACTTAAAATTTAAATTTGGTTCTTATCATATTTTAATTGCAATGATGAATGGACATTGCAGAGTTGACAAGAAAAGGACTTGCCCAGCGACATCAAATTGAATTTAATCATTTTTTTCCTCCAGCTAAAGTTACAAGTTTCCACCGGCCGAAAAAATAAAGTTACAAGTTTCCATCAAATTGACATCTATCAATTTTTTTATGCCAAGGAGTAGGGACTAAAGTTACATATGGCCAATTGAAGTCTTTGTTTAATGTTTTTTTCTTTTGGGCTGATTTCCAAGCTGTGTTCGCTGGCCATTAAATAACTAAAGAAAAAAAGACGGTATCTTCCTTGGATTTCGAATTTTCATTAATTGTGTTTTTATTGATTGATTCGATTAATCACATTTACTAGCACTTGGCACTCGCAAGATCATTTCCTTTTTGACATCTCTCTTCCTCTCGCAAACCTCGCCTTAAATTCTTCGATTTAATATCTATTTTTCCTCGCGAAATAATATCTCAAATTGATGTAAATAAATTACAATATTGCTTTGATTTATTGCTGAAGTAAAACCTTGATATAATTAATTGACAAAGAATGAAGTGTCTATTATATCTCATTAAATATAACTTAGTAATTTTATGTTTGGGAGTAAATTGAGCTACGTGAACTCAGCATATAATTTTGGGACCTCATGTTCTGCTTGTTTATCATTTTTCTTGTGCTTGTTTACAATTTTGAAAGTAAGCAAGCAACACAAAATATGGCATGGTCTAGAAATTGAAGAAAAGAAGAAGAAAACAAAAAATAAAGTGAGTTAGGTGGTGGCCACATGTCTACACCTTAGAAACTCCCTCTCCTTGCATCAACTATATACAATCTCTCTCTGATTGATGAGTCACAAATATAAACATCATTCATATTTAATTTTAGTTAAGTTTACAAATTGGTAATTCTATAAGTTTTTTATTTTTTGGTCGAAGGTATTTCTATAAGTAGAACACCAATCAAAGATATAGTTGGAGGTAGTTTTTTCCAACTAGGTATGGAAGAAAAAAGTGACATCATTTAATAATGAGGAAAATCACTTCAAATTATATATATTATGATGACACTCTTAAGACTCCATGCATTTGGAAGAAGAATGTGAGATCTCATTCTAACATTTTAGGGAATGTTTTATTCTACCGTTAACTTTCAAGTTGGTGCATGTCAAAATCTCAAACTTCAAAAAGTCACATCCCCTTTCTGACTAACCCAAACTTGTATTTTGTTATACTCATTAACACCACTAACCTCTTTCCATTAACAACTTGGTCCTTGCCTTCTTGTAGTCCTCACTCCCATTGGCCTTGACAACCTGCCCATTGCTCCTATAGGCTCTCAGGAGTCTGCATTTGACATGAATATGAGATAATGGATCCAACTTATGAATAAAGTAACAAATCAGGCATCACACTTTATATAAGTGCCTGTCGAGATTTTATGATGGGTACTTGTCGAGCAATCGATCAAGGGAAATTTATGATTTTTCATCAACTCTTCAAGGTTTGTGCATGATCAAGAATATGAATTCATTCCAAATAGATACATTCGAATTCTCTATTTAACATGGAATTTGTGATTAACTCTCCCTCACTTTCAAGATGTTTTTCTTTAATTTATTAAACGTGTCTCATAGCATGAATTCAGAATGAAACTCGTGCTCTGTATCCGCTTCCATTTTGTTCATGGTCTGATTAAGAATCTAAATTGTTGAGTGAATTAAAACGCGAGAGAAATCAAAATGATAAAGAGAGGATATCATCAATTCTTAATGTTCCGAGACGAAACCGTCCCATCCCCACTCCCAAAATAAAAATTGAAAAATAAAAAAAATAAAAAACTGAAAAAGGAGACGGATTCCCGAATTTCCCCCCGCTGCCTCCCCAGAGGGAGATAGCGGTAGCGACGAGGAAGACACGTGTCTTGTCCACTAGCGCCCCTTTCTGTTCTTCTCGTTCGGTTGTTTGTCGCTGGTTGCGGGTTGCTTCCTTATCGTCGCGGACGACGACACGTGGCACTGGAGTCCCGTTGCTGTGCCAGTAGTGGGCCCCTCCAACATGCCACGCGTCCGCCTGGGGTTTCATCTTGCGGTTATGATCATCGAGCTGCACCCGGCAGCGGAATTTGCAATCACAGGTGACGGGACATGAGGGAGCGGGACGATGCAATCAATTTTTTATCCAGCTAAAGTTACATCGAATTGACGTCCATTAATATTTTATCAAGCTAAAATTACAAGTTTCATCAAATTGACATATCGATTTTTTTTTTTATCTTAAAGAGTAGGTACTAAAGTTATGACCGATTGAAGTCTTTATTTGATGTCTTCTTTTGGAGTAACTTTCAAAAGTGGATTCTTATCATATATATTAATCACAACAATGAAGACAAATTGCAGAGTTGGCACGAAAAGGACTCGTAGTTCCTAATGACATCAAATTGACATCCATCAATTTTATATTCTAAAGGGTATGTACTAAAGTTATGTACGATCGATTGAAGTCTTTGTTTAATGTTTTCTTTTGGGCTAACTTCCAAAAGTGGGTTCTTATTATATATATTAATCACAACAATGAAGACAAATTGCAGAGTTGGCACAAAAAGGACTCTTAGGGCGCGAATGATAACATTTCTGTTCCAGAAATCATTTCTGGAACAGAAATAGATTTTTCTATTTCTATTTCTGGATGAGTTTTTGAGCAAAAAAACACGTTTGATAACAACAACAAATTTCTATTCTTGGAAGAGAAATTCGTTTGATAACTAAAAAAATTTTACCGCATCTAAGTAGTGATGATAATAGGAGGAGAGGGGATTGGCGGCGGCGACCGGCGTCCGGCGTCCGGCACACGGCGACCGGCGAGGGCCGGCGGTGGGCAGGGGTGGTGGTGGTGGTGGTGAGCGACGGACGAAAAAAATTTTCTTCAAGTGAGAAGTAAGAAGGAGAGAAACAATTTCTGATTTCTATTTCTGGAATAGAAATCAAAAAATTTTTGTTTCTGATTTCTGTTCCAAACCTATTTCTGGAATAAAAATTTGTTCCAGAAATAGAAATGAGAAATTTTTTACCAAACAGATTTCTATTCCAGAAATAGGTCTGGAATAGAAATCTATTCCAGAAACAGAAATAGAATGGTTACTATGCGCGCCCTTAGTTGCTAGTGACATCAAATTGATGTTCGTCAATTTTATATTCTAAAGAGTAGGTACTAAAGTTATTTTTGACCATGACTGATTGAAGTCTTTATTTAAACTCCATTCATTTTGCAAAAAAAATGTTATGTTTTTGAAATATATTTTCCAGAAAAATATAATTATTTTTCGGTATTTTGATGAAACTTGAAAATAAAGTGGAAAATGTTTTCCAATATTCAGTAGGGAAAATATTTTCCTCTATGCACTTTTTTCAATTATTTTAATATTATTATTTTAATTTTAAAATTGATTTTTAATTATTTATTCATTTTTTTAAAAATAAATTATTAATTTTTTTTCTTTTTCATTTTTCTTTGTTTCCTCTTCTTTCTTGACTGGTCTCTAGCCACGGCCATGGCTAGTGACTAGCCACAAGCGGGGTCGATAATCACCCACCTCTGGCGAGCACAAGCTTGTTGCTTGCTAGATTGGCGAGTGCGAGCCTTGAGCTTGAGGCCGGCAAGCTCACCTAATCGACGAGCTAAAGCCTTCGGCTTGCCGATCTGGTGAGGCTCGAGCTAATGAGCTTAAGCTTGCGAGCTCGCCAGTCTCGAGCCTTGAGCTTGAGGCTCATGCTCGTTGATTTGGCAATCGATGAGTGGCGAGCTTGAGTTTGCCCTCTTCTAGCAAGCTTAGGCTTGCCTGTGGCTGGTCGCTAGCCGTCACCATGGCCAGTGACGAGCCAAGGAAGAAGAGGAAAAAAAGAAATATAAAGTAAAAAAATTTGAAGTTTTTAGAAAATAAAAAAAGAAACAAGTGGAGACTACTAGAGGTGTGATATAAGAGAGAGTAAGTATGAAAAATAGTTTCCCCAACCTGAAAAGTGAAAAATATTTTCTCTCATTTTAGAAGACTTTTTTCCGTTCATGAAACATGTTTTCCCCACTAAATTTATTTTCCATGAAAAATTTGAATGAACGAAGCTTTAATGTTTTCATTTGGGCTAACTTCCAAGTAACGTTTGGTGGCCATTAAATAATTACCAAAATAGAAGAACGGCATCTTCCAACGAATTCGAATCGTTATCATTTGTGTTTTAGTTGACTGATTTGATCGATCAAACTTGTATCCTGGAAACTCGGGTAGGCATTCAGCAGGGTCATTTCCTTTTCGGCATCTCTCCTCTTGCAAATCTCACCTTAAAATTATTTAATAAATCGTATACCATTTAGTTAAATAAGAGTAAAATATGGGAAATCATATATTTAACATATAACAAATTACTAAAAAAGTTGATAAATCAAGTTACTAGAATACATCTCCCATTTTATCTCCAGGTGTTAGAAATTTGATCTAATTTAGCAGTAGAGATCATCCCTGATAAGATATATATCCATTACTGTTAGCACATGCAATGGATGATTACACAGTTTGATTTTGGGCATCATAGTTTCCCCGTCCGAGAAATTGTACAAATGCTTTACATTATTGATAATTATACAAAGTTATGTCTTTCAAGGGGTGCCATTGAAATGAATCTTTATGTATGTCTTCCAATCTTTTTTCGTATATCATTCACACACGAAATCTTGTGCGCTTGTAATTTAATGCATTCTGAAAAAGAAGGAAATAGGAAATGATTCGCAGTTGGTTGGACAGAGAGATAATTAGGTGGGTTTCACACGGTATATTCAAAATTAACAGATTGGAATTTTGAACTAATCATACTTTAATCGCAACGATGAAGACAAATTGCAGAGTTGGCTAAGAGTAGGTACTGTACTGAGTTACATCAAATTTACTTGCCTCGCCTCATCAAATTGACGTCCATCAATGATTTATCCAGCCAAATTTACGCCAAATTGAAGTCCATCAATTTTTTTAGTCCAGCTAAATTTACAAGTTTCATCAAATTGACATCTACCGATTTTTTATCCCAAAGAGTATGTACTAAGTTACGAATGACTTTTGACTGAAAAAAGAAAAGGTTATGTATGACCAATTTTTTTTTTAGTCTAATGGAACTTCCATTTCCTTTAAGTAGGTGAATACAAGACACCAACCAATTGGATATCAATACATAAGATATCCAAAAGTGGTTTAGGGGATAGGAAATCCAGCTTTGGGGTAGAGAACCGCGGAATTGGGCTTTCGCAACCCAATTCGCTATATTATTTTGGGTCCTAAAATAGTGGGACAGACTAAGGAGAGGTATAGTAGAAGATACTACCTGACAGTCAATATAAACATTGCTANGTGAGGGGCTGAACAACTGACTTCTTGTCAGATTCCAGCTTCAATGTATGGCCAATTTGAAGTCTTTGTTTTAATGTTTTTTGTGGGCTAACTTCCAAGCTATCGCTCGGTGGCCATTAAATAATGACCGAAAGAAAGAATTGTATCTTCCTTGGGACGTCAAATCTTCATTATTTATGTTTTTATTGACCAACTGGATCCATCACCTTTGTTTCCCTGCAACCCAGGTTAGCACTCAGCACTAACATGATCATTTCCTTTTTGACATCTCTCTTCCTCTCACAAACCTTGCCTTAAATTCTTCAATTTAATATCTCTTTTATCTAGCAAAATAGTACCTCAAATTGATATAAAGAAAATATAGTATTAATTTGATTGATTCTTAAAGTATAACCTTCACATAATTAACTGACAAAATCGCAGTGACTATTTTATCTAGTTAGATATAACTTAGTAATTTATGTTTTGGAGCAAATTGAGTTAGGTGAACTTGACATTTAGTCAAAACAAGGGTGAAATAGAAGTGTTAAAAGATATTCTAAAAAATAATGGTTGCATGTGGCATATATGAAGGGGGGGGGGATTTCAAAATTGGTCCCCAATGGATGCCAAACTTTAATTTCTTTTAAATTGGCTATTGTATTCTTTGAGTTGGATCGATTTAATTCCGCTATTCGACTTGGTCATGTTTGCATTTGACATGATAATCCATCTTCATCGTGAGATCCACGATTACTGGCGCGATTAGGTATGTTGGGAGTCACATCAGCAAAATCCAGAAAAAAAAAACGCCAGTATCAAATTTTGCTCCACTTCCTCCGTTGAAGAATGAAACAAGTTTTGGGTTTGGAGAAGAAAACAAATTTAGCCTCAATTTGTTAATTGGCAGGCAAATAACACATAGACAACATCATTTAACATTAATATTCCTGACTTCACTTCATTAACGAGAGTCACGTCAGACGGTTCATATTAAAATAATGTTACACTGCATTTTTAGACTATACAAATCGCCAATGACAACAAAGTGATCAACTTTTTCATATAAATAGCATTCAAGTGATTGAGAAAATAATTGCACTATTAAAGTAAACTTCGTGAGAAAACTAAGACAATCATGATACGCGTAGACTTGGATTGTCTTTTGCAGGCTCCTTGGTTTTCCTAGAAAATTTTCCTCACTATTGTTTATATATATATTTTAGGACGTATATGGTTTTCCCTAACATTAACAAGGGAAGATGCAAGTCCGCCTTTGTGCGTTACGAGTTGCTCGATGTATGCATTTGTTTATAGCAATAATGACATCCTACCTACCTGATTTTCGGTTGGCCTTATCAACATCTTCGTGAAAAATCCATCTACTTGAGTTTTAAAATAAATAAAAAACTTTAAACAAGTAAAAAATAACAAAAAAGGGAAGATGCATATACAAATTGTATTGATTGATGATCTTCAGTGGAGCAAGCAACAAAATTAGATATCATAAACAAAATCGACCTAGCTGTACAGAAGAAAGTGCGTGCCGATAATCGGCTAATATGATGCCGATAATGCCGGTGAATATTACACGCGTAACTCGACGGCAGGCTGTATGTTTAGCCTTGCTTCAAGAGTCATCTCTTGGTGCGTCAAGAGACAGCCGATTGTGTCGGTGTCGACGACTGAAGCCGAGCATTGAGCCGCATCCGTGGCAGCTCAAAAGCACACATGGTTAGCGCAATTGCTGAACGATTTGAACTAGAAAATTGATGAGTGCCTCGCGAGACTATACAAATGACAATCAATTGGCGATTCAACTGGAACAGAACTGAGTGGCTGATGTGAGAACAAAGTAAGTCCACCATCACTTTGTGGGTAATAAAGTATTCCATGTAGAGATTGAAAAACAAAGTTCACCAAGACAAATTAATAAGTCGTTGATAATTTCACAAAGGGACATATTGAGATTGAAGTTCGTGGGATTTCGAAAATAGTTGGCATCACAAACAAGGAGTATTAGAGATCAAAGTTGGACATTTGCATTGATATCACCCGACTTGTAATAGTACCAAATTGACCTAGTGGGAGGCGTGAAATGAAGTTTTCTTTGGCCAAAACAGAGAGCAGAAAAGGCACAGCATGGAACATTATAGTAGTTTTTCATAGAATTTGAAACAGGACGAGTCTATGGTTACAATTACAAAACTTCATTCTCTCTAAAGTAAAGCCATTTCTGGAATATCTCAATTACTCCAACGATAGTTTTTGGATCATGAGCGGTTTTCTCAAAGTGGTGTGCTCTGCCAATCTTTGCCTTCCCCTACATCTATCGAGTTTTTGGACTTTAGCAAAGAGCACGTGAGACTCATCAAAGTGAAATAGAAGAAATATTGAATTGCTATCGTCTAAATCTTTCCAAGTGTCAGCGCAAAGCAAATAACTATTAGCTGTAAAAGGGGTCCTTCCAAGGTCCTTGAGAGATGAAAATGGAATGGGTTTTGGCGAGCACGCTAGCCATTCGATCAAGAGAGGAAGTTATGAACTGTCGGATGCATTCTATAAGCTACTTGCTCAGGTAGTCCAGTTAGGAACATTTAAGAAAACTGCAATCCTTCACAGACACGTCATTAAGAATAAATATATTCAAAGTAGTGAGCACTTGAAGAAAAATTATGGTTCGTAAAAAGTTAAAAACTCGATGTTGCTGGAACTCGTAGAGAAGTATGATCTCGTTCTCATAGACAAATGTTCTCTACTAGTGATAGATAAATAGCTCCCTTGTTAATACGAGCACATTGAGAAAAAACTGTGATTTCATTGGTAAAATTACTACCCATAAATATCCCCAAAGGTATGAGCATTTGAGGAAAATCACCATCTTACACGTGCTTTATTTAAATGATAATTATCCAAAGTTATGCATTTTAGGGGTAAAAGTGAAATAAACCTTTTATGTTTGTCTTCCAATTTTTTATTAAATCTTGTGTGCTCGTATTTGAATGCGCTCGAAAAGAAGGAAATGAATTTTTCCAGTTAGTTTAGACAAAAGACAAGATTAGGTGAGTTTCACACATCGCAATCAAAATTAATGCAACTTGAAATTTTAAACTTGGTTCTTATCATATTTTAATCGCAATGATGAAGACACATGGCAGAGTTGACAAGAAAAGGACTTGTCCAGCGACATCAAATTGACTTCAGTCAATATTATATCTAGCTAAAGTTACAAGTTGCCATCAAATTGACATCTATCGAATTTTTTTTTTTATGCGAAGGAGCAAGTACTAAAGTTGCATATGACAGATTGAAGTCTTTGTTTAACGTTTTCTTTTGGGCTAAATTCTACGTTGTCATTTGGTGGCCATTAAATAAACATCAACATAAAAAAAAAAAATGAATTTTTCCAGTTAGTTTGGACAAAAGACAGGATTAGGTGAGTTTCACACGTCGCAGTCAAAATTAATGCAACTTGAAATTTTAAACTTGGTTCTTATCATATTTTAATCGCAATGATGAAGACACATGGCAGAGTTGACAAGAAAAGGACTTGTCCAGCGACATCAAATTGACTTCAGTCAATATTATATCTAGCTAAAGTTATAAGTTTCCAAAAAAAAAAAGTTACAAGTTGCCATCAAATTGACATCTATCGAATTTTTTTTTTTTTATGCCAAGGAGCAGGTACTAAAGTTGCATATGACAGATTGAAGTCTTTGTTTAACGTTTTCTTTTGGGCTAAATTCTACGTTGTCATTTGGTGGCCATTAAATAAACATCAACACAAAAAAAAATGGTATCTTCCCTGAGATTTCAAATTTTCATTATTTGTGTTTTGATTGACTAATTTGATCGATCACATTTGCTAGTAATCAACACTCACAGGATCATTCCCTTTTTGACATCTCTCTTCCTCTCACAAACCTCACTTTAAATTCTTCAATTTAATGTCTCTCTTCTCTCGGGAAATAGTACCTCAAATTGATATAAAGAAATTAAAATATTGCATTGAATTATTGTCAGAATAAAACCTCAATATAATTAACCGACAAAGAACAAAGTGACTATTATGTCTCAATAGATATAGCTTAGTAATTTATGTTCGAGAATAAATTGAGTCACATGAACTTAGCATTTAATTTTGGGATGTCATGTTTTGGTTGTTTATAATTTTTTTTAAATGTGTCTTGAAGCTGAATTTAGAATTAAACTAGCATTTTGTATCCGCTTCCATTTTTGTTCAGGATCTGATCAAGAATCTAAATTAACAAGTGCATTAAAATGCTAGAGAAATCGAAAGGATAAAGAGATAGCATCAATTCTTAATTTTCCCCGAAACTGTCCCATCCCCACTACCAAAATAAAAATTAAAAAAGAAGAACCAGAAAAGGGAACGGATTCCCCAATTTCCCCTCGCTGCCTCCCCAAAATTTGGACTAGAGTGTGGCTGCTTTACATGACAAGGATACCAAGGCTCAGCGTAGATCTGAGCCATCTACTTGCAGACAAGACATATCCACCAATCATTTTTCGGCCTTCGTCAAGAGTTGACTTAGTTACAGTATATATTCAAGGTCCCTTGGAGCAACAAGTATTCCCAAACTTCCATTTTAGAGAGCGCAATATGGAGTCCGAGCTCTACAAAGCTGCCATGAGAGGAAACGTGCATTCTTTGCGTGAGTTGCTCACAAAAGATAAGCTGCTTCTCGATAGAATCATGATCGGGAATCACATCGAGAGTCCTTTGCACATCGCAGCCATGCTCGGACACTTGGAATTTGTGAAAGAGGTCTTGGCTCGAAAGGTCGAGCTAGCAATGGAGCAGGATTCTCAGGGATTGACGCCTCTTCATCTTGCGGCAGCAAAAGGGTACCTTAAGATAGTGGCAAGTTTGTTAAGAGTCAGCCCTGAAACATGTTTTGTCCGCGACAAATATGAAAGAAACCCTCTTCATGTCGCGGCCATGAAAGGCCATATGAATGTATTGAAACTCTTGGTTCGAGAGAGACCTGAAGCAGCCCGTGCTGTTGTCGAACATGGCCAAACGATCTTGCATTTGTGTGTGAAGTACAATAGAATGGAAACTTTGAAGTTTTTGATGGATAACTTAGGCGATGATCAATTCAAGAACTTGCAGGACGAATATGGTGACTCGATTTTGCATTTGGCTGCTGCAAATAAACAAACTAAGGTATGTTCATACAACCAAGCCTCTATACTAATCAAATTGATTGAGCTTATAAAAAAAAAGAGGCGGTTCTAGGATGGGAAAAATGAAACAAATGGTAAATAAATTTGGGCCCACTATGCAATGTCATCTTTGGACATTTAACTTGTTTGACATGGTGCTTGGACAATTCATAAACATTTGATCTAGTCTTAAAATTTCAATTTGTTTGATTTAGTCTCTCAACTTTCCATAACAAAATCAAATAACTCAATCGATACTCATTACGAGTTTTCACAATTGCACTATTGCCAAGATTTTATAATATTTTTTTCATTTCAATCAATTTCCTAAATCAACAAATTCTTTTTTGTCTTTTTATTATCTTTTTACCTTTTCAAATATTGCTATAGTTCCATTTAATTATATTTTAACTTATAATCTCAATAATAGTAAAAATGTTGGAGTTATATCGGATACATAATCCTTTCAACTTTAAAATAATTATTGTCATAAGAATTTTTAACAATGATATTCGTATATTCATAGATTTCTTATAGTTATATTAATCTAAATCTCGTTCCTAAATTTTTAGATAGATTAAAAGTTCAACTTTTTGTGTTTCCTATTTACTCAATGAATTTAGTTAAATCGGTAAATTAGGAAATTAGAATAGTGGGAATATCGACCAGATACGACATTAAATGAGGTTTCACTTTTGCTATTATAGAGATTATAAGTTATAATATGCTCAAATAAAACTATTGTAATATTCATAAATGTCAAAAAGGTGAAAAAGCAATAAAAGATAGTCAAATTTTCTGTTGATTTAGGAAATGGATTGAAAAAAAATTCTTAAATCTAAGAAATAGTGTAATTATGAAAAATTTTAATTTTTTTTTAGGAAATTAAGAGACTAGATTGAACAAATCAAAAGTTTCGGGGCTAAATTGAACATTTGGAATTCTTCAAAGACTATATTGAATGAATTAAAAGTTCAAGAATGACATTATACATTGAATCACAGTTAAGGGACTATTTGGGTTACGATTATTGAAAAAAGAATAACATTCCCTTCTAGGATATATGAGCTTCCTAGAAATTTCCAAAATCTAAAAGGTATCCATTTATAAATCATCAAAGGATACGATATTTGTAAAAGAAGTATATGGTCAAGAAAATTAAGTACAACTTTACAGTTTGCGCTATTCACATGCTAATTTTATCTAGATTAGAAGGAAAATAAAATTAGAGATAACATAAGAGATTCAACAAGGGATGGGGTCCTTTCGTGAAGGCATCAAATAATAGTCACAAACACCACAGGACTTAAAAAAAAAAGCAAGTACCAAAGCTAATCCTGAAATAAATATAACATAGGCTTGTCTAATTCAAACTTGACCCTAATTGGAACATTCTGTTATTACTTCTCTACAGACTATAGTCTTCTTGATTGATAAAGGAGTAAACTTGAAGATTAAGAACTTCAGAGGTTTCACAGCACTCGGCCTATTAGCACAAGGTGATAGCGCAGGAAAAGCCTCAGAGATTAAGGTTTCTATTCCTCAAACTTTAGAGAATCACGATCCATCTGGACAACTAGTCTACGGGAATAACACAATCACCACCTTGCATCCACTTGTAGGGGAAGAGGACAAAAGGGAAATAAAGCGAAAGTGGCAAGCCAGTATGCATAAGACATTAATGGTGGTAGCTGCATTGCTAGCTACCATGTCATTCCAAGTCGGTATCGTCCCGCCTGGTGGCCTTTGGCAGGATGACAATAAGCATACTGCGGGTGAGTCCATAATGGCAGATAAGTACCCGGACGATTACAAAAATTTTGTAATCTGTAACACAATGAGTTTCATCTCATCTCTTGGCACCATTATGCTTCTCATAAGTGGTCTTCCTTTAAAGTGGCGTCGTATCACCACGTGGATTGTAATGCTGACTATGTGCGTTGCGATAAGTTTCACAGCAACAACTTATGCCATCTCCATATGGGTCTTCACACCATCAGAACAACTGAAAACTTTCAATGTTGTAATTCGACGTGCGGTGCTAGCATGGGTTGGATTGATAGCTCTCCTTTTCCTGTGGCATGTTGCTCGCTTAATCCAAAAATTGGTACGCAAAATCTTGAAGTACGTCCGCAAAGCCTCGACAGAACGCAAGCTGGAGGATCTTATGGTTTAGTGGTTGTATATGTTGCAGATGTGTTTGTTTCGGAAGAAGCGCCCTAAGTCCTAAGGCCATGCAAGAGGAGATGTTATACATTATGTGTTGTTTAGAGTGCTCATTAGACAACTTAGCTACGATAGATTTGAATATGCATGCATGCATGTACGTATGTGTTAGTGAAAACAATAAACATTTTAAGCGTGTTGAATCTATGTAGAAGATAGAGTTCATATGTATAATGAATGGTTGTTTATTTGATTTGATTTGTGGCCGTTAGAATATGACTTACTGGATTTAAAGTCCAAATATCTCGAACATGGGATCAATTTTAAAAAGTATAACCCAAACATGTTAAAGCGATAATCTATTGATAATTAAGGATGATTGTTCCGGTGGAATTGTGAGTTTTACGATTGACTAAGAAAAATCACGGCAATCAAAAAGATTATTACTTATGGATAGGATCCATTGTTTACGAATTTGAATAGAACGTATATATTATTCATGTAGACATACTGAGAATAGGGAAATAGAAAGTAAACTTTGGGTTGCTTAAATTTCGCAATAAAAATTAGGATCATTAAGACCTTCCAGCTTATTTGAGATAATTTACTTTTGATAAAGGTGTAGAATTGACTATCATCTACACGGACTTATAACTAATTTACGATCGTCGAGATCAGTTATTGATTATAAGTTGTGCCTTTTATGACAATTCCAAGGACCTTACGATCCCAATGGTTAATTGCCAAGTGATTGGAAATTATTGTTTCAAACTAGATGTGTGATGAGATCGTGATGATTTCAGGCAAATTAAATTTGTCGGAGGAATAATGATACGGAACTACAAGTTATGAATTGGCGAATTGCAAAGTATAAAGGGAAAATATTGTTAATAACGACAGAATACTAAAAAATGAACTACCAATTTTGAATAATTAAAAAATATTATGATATTATTGGATAACTAGTGACAACATACCCAATTTATGTGGTGTATATGAACGTCGCTATTTTAATACATCATTATGAGCAATAAGTGCAATCAGATTTTAAGAGTTTCCCTAATTTACCATAGCTTTAGATCAATTACCGAGTAATATATCGCGTGCCATTGTTTGTGGTAATGTTATAAGGAAATTATTAGGTGTAAGCATTCTCATGTTACAAAATAAATAACTTACCATCAATGCAATAACATTTTTTAAGATGCCAATTTACTATCAAAACATTCTTATTATCAACTATATAGCTAAGTTACTACATGAAAAAGGAAAGTACTAACTACTAGTGCAATTGAGATTAGGACGATTTCAGGCAAATTACAATTGTTGGATATATAATTATTAAGGATGGGATCTACAAGTTATGACATGTCCAGGAAAATTACACTACTGCGGGACCATTACTTGGTAATTCCATCATTGAGTTACAAAGTATAAAGGAAACTTACTATTAACAATGGAAAAGTACTAACAATATTAAAGAAAATTACAATATTACTGGATAATCACTAGTGAAAAGATCCCCAACTTACGAAGTGTAAAGGAATGTTTCTATTTTTTATAAAATTTTACGAACCATGAGTAAAGTCAGGTTCTGAGGAGCTTAGCCAATTCACCATAGCTTTAGGTTGACTACCAGGTAATATATCACACACGATGGTTTGAGGTAATTTACTGTGTTTTAAGGAAATTGCTAAGTGCAAGCATTCTCCTATTACAAAATGCGTAAGTACCCTCAAAGTAAAATTAAATTTTGACTACTGATTTAATGATAAATTGCATTGTAAATTAAAGGTTAAACTTTAGCCCCTAAAAAAATATTAGGAACATCAGCATTTATAGTAATAGAATTTATTTAAAGATATTATTAATCAATTATTATTTAAAAAAGAAAAAAACAAAGAAAGAAAGAAAGACCGGGCCGGGGCCAGGCCGGCCCGGCCTCTTTCCTTTTTTATTTTTCTTTCTTCTCCCTCCCCAGCACATGGGCTGGCCCATTTTGTCCCTTCTTTTTCTTTTTCTCCGGCCCGCCTTCCTTCCCCGGCCCGACCGTCTCCTTTTTCTTCTTTCCTCCCTGCCCTTCACGATTTGCCGCAGGAACGAAGAACGGAGACGATGGCGAAGCAGGACAGAAGAGAGCAAGGCGTCGACCGGAGGTTGGCAAGGCGTCGACCGGAGGTTGGTGGTCAGGGCCAGGCCGGCAGCGTCAGCTAGCAGAGCAGGAAGCCAGGCGCGCCTGCCTGAGGGCTTAAAGGGAGAGGGAGCCCCGAAAAAGGGGGGGATTCGGAGAGATATGCCGCGATAGAGGGAGAATGGGAGAGATAGAGAGCGAGGAACAGAGAGCAGAGAGCGAGGTCGAGAGTGAGAGGCCTCCTCCGGTAGCCACCGCGCCTAAAACTCGGCCGACAACCCTCACTGGTGTGCGCCTCTTACCCGCGCCAAAACCGCGGTAGGTTTTGATTCCTTTTTTTTTTTTTTTTTTGAAGTTTTTCTCGGGTTGTGCAGATTTCCCGAGGATCCCGGTGTGGAGGCATGCGAGGCAACTGGATGTAGTCCAAGCCGGGTAGGGATTCCACCGACAACCGCCCCCTGTTTTTTGTCCTTTTCACTGCTTGCCCTATCTTGCCCTGTTCTGGGCGTGTCTGGCTGGAGCTTGTGGCCGTCCGGCTCACGCCAGCTCCGGTCCCCATTGCCCCCTCGTTTGTATTCACTGTTCCGTTATGTTATCTGTCGAGGGAGCCTGCGCGTGTTTGAGTCTCAGTTGAGCTGAAAATCTCTCGTTCCTCTAACGCGCTCTTACTGTTCGATGAAATGCCTGAGTGCGATCTAGTTTCCGTTTCTCCGTTTTAGCCGAAATCAAGTCGTCCGTGCACGGTCTCATTCTGTTGAGGCATCCCTGAGGTGTTTTGTGTCTACGGAGGGTAGATAAGGGAGCGATTCTTCGAGTTTGGGTGAGATAGGGTGAGGACGCTATCTGTATGAACAGAGGCTGTTCCTTCATATGTTCAGAGGATTCCATCCCAAATATAGCTTTTTCCCGTGTATGTCTTGTTGTGTGTTTGTGCACATGTGTTAAAACTTTAGATTGGCCAATTTGAGCAGTAAGAATGTTGAGCATATGAATCTCCTAAATCAGAATCGAAGATTTTTGAAGAATTATGTTTTGATATTAGGCTCTTAACAGATAAATATAGTGTCATAGTCCCCGAGGCCTTCATGCAATGTTAGACATCATCGGCTAGGATAAATGCCCATAATTTTCTACGTGAAAGATATATCAACATTATTGCTTTCCTTTTCTTTCAAATATGGACATATATGAACACGTGACCTTGAGCTGAGTGTCGCCACCAAATGGTCCATAGGGGTATCCCAACACACAATATATCAATTTCATAAACCTCTATTAAGGTCTTACTGGAGCCTGCACGTTACCTAATTCTTCAGGAGTACAATTCAACTTTGTGAATTGTGATAAGAAGACGCTTGAAATGAGCAATAGTGTCATAAGTGCATTTTTGAGGCAAAGGAAGAAATTGCTTGGAAAAGGATTCCAAAAAATAGTGTTTATTTTTGGATAATGAAGTACAGATTACAATATCTTATGTGTCTATTTATAGGAACGTCGCCATTTAGGAAATAATCAAATAACTGAAGTCAAATAACACACAGGTATATCACTATGAAAGGACATGTATTTCATCAATATGTGAGAACTAAATTTTTGCCCTAATGATCGCTCAATTTGAGTGAGTTGTAACCTAGACATTTTTAGAGAAATTATTCTACCATATGGGTGCATTTGGAAGATAGTTATAGATGAGCAATGGTACAATAGTTATAGATGAGCAATGGTACTATAGGCATATTTGGAGTCGGTATTCTCAAAATGGTAATCACAAGTGATTTTGAGCTTGCATATAATTTAAGCTCAATGTGGAGGCATTAGCCTCGCTATGCCTCAAAAAATTCTGCCGAAGAGAGTTGATATTCATTTTCTTCCATTAAAATTAAAGATTGAAGGATCATAAGTTTTTGATTGATTTGATGAGTCACAAAAGGCCAAAATGGTACTAGGCAGGGGAATGAATCACATAGAATGGATACTCCAGTCACCACGAGAAGGATACCCTTATTTGGATGAAGAAGCCCAGGATGATTCTGTACACAACCGATGCCGTTCGTGGCTCTATAAACCTAGTCAAACTTGGCAGCACAGATCGGTTATAGACGTTTAAAATCTACTTACAAATGTTTCTTAAAGAAATCAAGCAAATACCTCCGATCTCTTCTTCAGATTTGTATTGTGTCAAATCAAATTTTTATTTGTTTCAAAGTCCTTGCCATAGGTTGTCTTGAAGGAAGCTACCATTCTCTTCTTGACCGTTGCTTCTCTAGAAATGCTTCATTTCGATGATGTTCTTCCTTTAAACGATGACCAGACAATTTTCTCAACTGCTACATTGAATCAATAGCCCCTATAGAAAAGCAACCCTCTCTTTCAGAAAAGTTTTTGGCATGAAGTGGGCGACAATGAAACAAGATATTGTCAGTTACTCATTATAGTGACATGACATTACACAAGGAATCAATCATTTGCATTATGCACCACATTTGCTCTTATTTGTAAGTACGTGGCCTGGTTCATCCAAAGGGTCTAGGGAGGGTAGATAAGGGAACGATTCTTCGAGTTTGGGCGAGGATGCTGTCTGTATGAGTAGAGGTTGTTCCTTTGTATGTTTAGAGGATTCAGTCCCACATATGACTTTTGCCTTGTGTATGTCTTGCCGTGTGTTTGTGCAAGTGTGCTAAAACTTTAGATTGGCCAATTTGAGCAACAAGAATGTTGAGCATATAAATCTCCTATATCAGAATCAAAGATTTTTGAAGAATTATGTTTTGATATTAGGCTCTTAACATATAAAAATAGTGTCATAGTCCCCGAGGCCTTCATGCAATGTTAGACATGATCGGTTAGGATAAATGCCCATAATTATCTACGTGAAAGATATATCAACATTATTGCTTTCATTTTCTTTCGAATATGGACATGTATGAACACGTGACCTTGAGCTTAGTGTCGCCACCAAATGGCCCATAGGGGTATCCCCAACATGCAGTGTATCAATTTCAAAAACCTCTGTTAAGGTCTTACTTGAGCCTGCACGATACCTAATTCTTCAGGAGTACAATTCAACTTTATGAATTGTGATAAGAAGATGCTTGAAACGAGCAATAGTGTCATAAGTGCATTTTTTAGGCAGAGGAAGAAATTGCTTGGAAAAGGATTCCAAAAGATAGTGTTTATTTTTGAATAATGAAGTACATATTACAATATCTTACATGTCTATTTATAGGAATGTCGCCATTTTGGAAATAATCAAATAACTGAAGTCAAATAACAAACAGGTATATCACTATGAAATGACACGTGTTTCATCAATATGTGAGAACTATATTTTTACACTAATGATTGCTCAATTGGAGTGAATCGTAACCTAGACATTTTTAGAGAAATTATTCTGCCATATGGGTGCATTTGGAAGATAGTTACAGATAAGTAATGGTATTATAGGCATATTCGGAGTCGATATTCTCAAAACGGTAATCTCAAGTGATTTTGAGCTTGCATATAGTTTAAGCTCAATGTGGAGGCATTAGCCTCGCTATGCCTCCAAAAATTTTGCCGAAGAGAGTAAATATTCGTTTTCTTCCATTAAAATTAAAGATTGAAGGATCATAAGTTTCTGATTGATTTGATGAGTCACAAAAGGCCAAAATGGTACTAGGCAGGGGAATGAATCACACAGTATGGATACTCCAGTCACCACAGGAAGGATTCCCTTATTTGAATGAAGAAGCCTAAGATGATTCTGTACACAACCGATGCCGTTCGCGGCTCTATAGAGCTAGTCAAACTTGGCAGCACAAATCAATTATAGACATTTGGAATCTACTTACAAATGTTTCTTAAGGAAATCAAGCAAATACCTCCGATCTCTTCTTCAGATTTGTATTGCGTCAAATCGAATTTTTATTTGTTTCAAAGTCCTTGCCGTAGATTGTCTAAAGGAAGCTACCATTCTCTTCTTGACCGTCACTTCTCTAGAAATGCTTCATTTCGAAGATGTTCTTCCTTTAGACCACGACCAGACAATTTTCTCAACTACTACATTGAATTGATAGCCCCTATAGAAAAGCAACCCTCTCTTTCAGAAAAGTTTTTCGCATGAAGTGGGCGACAATGAAACAGGATATTGTCAATTACTCATTACAGTGACATGACATTGCACAAAGAATCAATCATTTGCGTTCTGCACCACATTTGCTCTTATCTGTAAGTATGTGGCCTGGTTCATCCAAAGGTTCTAGGGAGAGCAGATAAGGGAACGATTCTTTGAGTTTGGGTGAGGATGCTGTCTGTATGAGTAGAGGCTGTTCCTTTATATGTTCAGAGGATTTAGTCCCAGATATGACTTTTGCCCTGTGTATGTCTTGCCGCGTGTTTGTGCATGTGTGTTAAAACTTTGGATTGGCCAATTTGAGCAGCAATAATGTTGAGCATATGAATCTCCTATATCAGAATCGGAGATTTTTGAAGAATTATGTTTTGATATTAAGCTCTTAACAGATAAAAATAGTGTCATAGTCCCCGAGGCCTTCATACAATGTTGATATATAAGATGGTGGGTTAACTAAGCAGAAAAGTATGAGCTGGGAAATAGGAAATGACAAAAAGACCAAGTATTATTCTCAATGGGTGCAAGAAAGCTAGCACATCCTTTGGGAAAGGGCAATTTCCTGTTTCATGTCCTTGCCAATACTTCCGGTTGACACAGCATAAAACGTTGCCAAAAACCATAGAGGAATCTAAACCTGCTCCCTATAAAAGAGAGGACTTAATTATCGCGGTTCGTCATATGAAGTATGGACTCATTCTCCCTTACCTATTTTCCACCCAACCAACTGAAAATAACTTCACATATGGAGGTAAAGAGCAAGTGAGCTAATGGTTAAAAGGTAAAACATGAAGATCACCCTTAAACAACAATAATTCCATAATTCAAGTTGAAACGGCTTGGCCGTAGACCACAGTTAGTGATACCTGAATAGTTCTGTCCATGCTGGCTTGACTTCGACGTAGTCCCTTAAACCAGCGGTTAGAGTGAGGTCTAGAAAGTAGTTTTTGCTGGAATATGACTTACTGCAGTTTTTACACTTAAAACCAGACCTATACACGGCTTCCCTGAACAATTTTGAAGTTGAGTTAGAACTAATCCCATCAAAGCATTATTCAGAATCAGTTATATGAACCAGATAATGAGTTCCAGAACTTACAAGTTTAGACCAGATGGGCCTCTTCTTAGCAAGGGTTCATAGCATATTGGGAATGAAAATATCTCAACCTCCAAAGTTTGATCTTTCTGAGTTCCCGTGTCCTGAGATATAAGAATTTTCACTCACAAGCATACTAATGGAAGAAAGAAAGAAGCTAGCACAGAAGGATGTCGGCATGGGCATATATCCCAAAATATATGACATTTCAAAAAAGTTCATTTTGTTGGGCACATAACTGAAGGAAAGGATCTGTCATTAGAAGACTAGAAGATTGAGCACCGAGACGGTTCAGCTGCAGCAGATTAATTAAAATGAAAAATATTTCAGAGTCAAACTCGGATGGCTCCATAACGGTAATCATCTGCAAATGCATCATAAACTAAATTGCTACACTAGAGAAACCTCTGTACTGGCCACTCAACCCTCAAACCCAAACACAGAAAGAAAATTTCCTAGTTGGCTCACATATTCAAAGAGGCAGTAAAAAATCCTGCATTTCTAGGTTCATGCTGCAGCTCTTTTGAATTCCCAACATTTGAGGTTACGCAGTATAATCCCGGTGAAGTGACAAGTCGAGATGGGTCGAATTTGCGAAATCACACCCGTCGTGGACTAATAAGGCTTATACAACCAGAAACCCAACACATCACATAATCAGATTGACTACCTTGAAGAGCATGCCGTGGGGAATACTTAAACAGAAAAATGATGTTTAAATTCAGCAAGCAAGGCTCAATCAAAGTTTTTACTGGTTAGCTGTCTGGCTCTGAGGTTGGTTCTTGATAGTTCATGTCAATTCTCATTAAAGTTTACTTCTTTATTCGTGGAATAAGAACTCGAGAACTACAATAAGAAAACACTGGAGAAATACATAGTTACAGTTTACCCACGGCTTAAAAAACACTGCTTAGCCTGAACTCCATTATAGACCGGGAAAGCGTAACGTTTTGGAAAGTGTACCGACTCAACAGCAAGAGTGGAGCTGGCTCGGACACTGAACGAGGGGAAGCGAACGGACGAGAACTGGGGACGAGGTTGAAGCCGGGAATCACGAGGAAGAAGAGGGTGTCAGCCGAAAGATAGCTGGTGCATCGAAGAGGGAAGCCATGGACGTCAAGATCGTTGCAGTATGTCGTGGCCTCTCTGTTTTGCGATCTGGGTTTGTTTGTTCATCGGTTCTTGTTTAGTTTAGTTCGGCAGTTGGGCGATGTTTGTCTGTTCTCGAGTGTCCAGTATGTGGAAACGCAGGCGCAAACGAAGGACCTCGGGACTCCTTACAAATTTTGCGATAATATCTTAAAACTCGCATCTTTGCTCCTTGTTTTCCCCTCAACAAAGGAAAAAAAGACAGATAGTTCCCATCTACTCCCTCTTCCAGAAGCTTTTACCTTCAGCAATAAAAATTAATAACAAAATTATTAAAAAAATTTATCTACGTTGGTGTCGATTGAACAACCGATGCTCGGTTGAGGCTAATGTGGATACAGGCCACATTGATGTGGATAGGCATTGGCCTATATCCACATTAGCGTCGATTGGCTAAAATTGACCGGATGAACTTAATTGGCACAAATATAAAAAGTTGAGAACTAAATCAATAAAAAAAAATTATAACTGAATTGACAAATTCCTAGGAATTATTTGGCAATTTTTCCCAAGACAGTGAGTTAAAACTTTCCTGTTCGGTTGCAGATCATCCATTAAAAACTTGACAAGTTGATGTGAAACTACGGTTCACGTTGCTGTCGAGAATCACAACCTAAATGATTCCGAGTTCTGTTTGGACAGCTTAAGCGAATCTATCTGACAGAAATCTTATATTGGAAAGACCAGGATGGTGACATCATCTTATATATTTTTGCATTCGAAGAGCAGCCTAAGGTATAATTTATTGATCTCTTGGTTATTCATGCTTTTATAGTTCGATCCTAGAATTCAAGATAATGTAATCAAGAAATAGACCTCTCCAACGGGTCAATTGGGTTTGGGTGGATTGAAAATGGGTCCAACTAAAACCGACCCATTTAGTCCATATTTATATAATTTTTTAAAGTAATATCATTCTGACGATTCATACTCATCTTGTCCCTTGGCATTTATTAATATCATCAAGGTGTTGATTGGGTATACGCATGTAAGTATGAAGAGCTTCCTTGATAAGATAGCTCTGGAATTTAGTATAGTCAGGAACCAAAAGATATTAAATTTGTACGATTTGTGCCGAGGGTGCTTTAATAGATGAGTGATGATATTAATCGTAGTCGTGTTGTAATTGCTGTTAGGTGGTTTTCAGTGATTATATCCATGTTCCTCAACTTCCAAAAGTCTTGTGTTCACACTCTCGTTATGCCATGATCTTGTGCTCGAACAGTTGTTCCTTTAAAAAAGCGCTCCGGTTGCCCCCACGATCCCAATCACTATGGTCTTCAATGATTTCAAACTTGTAACTAATGTCTTGATGCTCCTTATACATTCATCTTTCTTCCAATACAACACTTTGATAGTTTGCCAATCTTTACTAATTAGTACCCTTATCAATCATCATTTAACCATTCGTTGTCCTTAGTGCCCAACTGGTTAGTGACATTTATCGATGTGCATCAACTTCGACATCAATCTTAGTCGTCGGTGATGGCTCACATGCTTTTCAATATCCGACCTTCTAATCACGTGTTGATGACCTAGTCATTTTTTGGTGCCCAACACGCATAAAGCTATTGTTCGCCGATGAAAAATGCTTCCACATTTATCCTCATAAAATGTCCATGCAAACACGCAGGCCTATGAATTGTTATATCAACTGATTCGACGAAGAACAAGCTGAAAAAATTGGTGTCGAAACTCACTGTCTATGGCTGGAATGCAGGCATCATGCTTCATGCGGAAAGCCTCAAAGCCATCGCAGGATCTTTCCCCCAGACATCCGCTGTACAGAAGCGCATAAATCTCAAAGTCGCCTGCACCCTTGAAGCAGCTATTTTGCATTGTTGCAGCTTACGAAGGTTGCGAGTGTTGTTCACCTTATTTGAACATGTCAATCAACTCTGTGGATCTATATACATCTGATTCCCCATTTGTCGAGGCATTGCGGCAATTTATTTAAGGTATAACAACCTTGATCGCAATTTTTCCTCCTTCTGAAGATTGAATACTTCTAGTCTATTGTGCTTCATTCATAAATGCAAGATTGTTTGGCCATGTTCAATGACGCTATGGGCAGCATCGGGTTTCGCTTGAACCAAGAGTTCTAATACATCCACATGCTCTTTCATGATTGCGACATAAAGATGGTTTCTTTCATATTTGTCACAAATGAAATATATTTCAAGATTGACTCTTAACAAGCTTGTCACTATGTTAAGGTACCCTTTTGCTGCCACGAGATGAAAAGGAGCCAATCCCGGAGAATCTTCCTCCTTTGCCAGTTTAGCCTTTCGAGCTAAGACGTCTTCCATGAATCATATATGTTCGAGCATGGGAGTGATGTGTGGAGGAGTGTCGATGCGATTCCCATTCTATCAAGAAGCAGCTTATCTGTGCTAAGCAACTCAAGTAAAAAAGGCACGTTTCCCTTCATGGCAGCTTCATGGAGCTCGGAGTCCATGTTTGGCTCTCAAAAATGGAAGTTTTCAAAATGCTCACTACTCCTTTTGGGGATTTAAATGTATAGTCATCAAGTCAACCTTCAAGGTGGGCTTGACGAAGACCGAAAAATGCTTGGTGGATGATTAGACGTCTCTTCTCTACAAGTACGTGGCTCAAGTTTCCGTTGGTCGAGCATCGTTGCCCCTCGGAAGTTTCTGGGCACACGCTTGGACCTAGTCAAACTTTGTAGCACAGATTGGTCGTAGACATTTGGAATCTACTTGCTCCTGGTTCCTGGGGAAATTAAGAAGAAACCCCCAATCTCTTCTTTAACTTTATCCAATCGTTGGATGAAATTGAATTTTAGGTTCTGCTCGTTTCATGAAAAATAATTTTGAGAAAACTTTTTTCTGGATTTTCAGGCAGTCGTTTCATGGAAAATAGATTTATTGGAGAAAATATTTTCCATGAAGAAAAAAAAAAGTATTCAAAAATGGAGGAAAATATTTTCCATACTCACTCTCTTTTGTTTCACACCCTCTACTAGTCCTCACTTCTTTCTTTCTATTTTTTTTTATATATATTTTTTATTTTTTTAAAATCAATTTTTTTGTTATTTTCTAATAAAATCGATTTTTTTATTATTTTTTCTTTCTTTCTTTTTGCTCTTCTTCTTTTTTGGCCAATTGATGGCCAAGCCGTGGATGGCGACTGGCTATAGACGAGCCAAGCTCGCTAGGGAGCTTGTAGCTCACTGATTTAGTATCTCTACACGGTGACAAGGCTCAAGCCTTGTAAATTGACGATGCTCGAGCATTGCCAGAGGCAATGAGGCTCTAGCATCACCGATCTTTAGCGACGCTCAGGTATGGCCGATCTAGAGAGGCCCAAGCCTTGCCGTCTTGAGCTCGCCTCACTAGCGAGCCAATCAAGTGAGCTCGCTAGCCTCGAGCTCGAGCTGCGAGCTCGCCTCATTAGTGAGCTGCGAGCCTGAGCTCAAGGCTCGCCTGTGGCTGGTTGTCGACCGTCGCTGTAGTTGGTGACCCAACAAGGAAGAGGAGGAAACATAGAAAAAAGAAAAGAAAAAAAAGAAAAAGAAAAAGAAATTAATAATTGATTTTAAGAATAATTAAAAATCATCTTAAAAAATAATAAAAAACTAAAAATCGATTTTAAAAAATAAAGTAATAATAAAATTATTGAAAGAGATAAAGGAAAATATTTTTTTCCTACCGAATAGTGGAAAACATTTTCCACTTCATTTTTAGGTTTTTAATGGAATATCCGGAAATAATTATGTTTTTCTAGAAAATAACTTCTTGAAAAATATTTTTCGAAAACGCCACATTTTTCATGAAAGGAAGAGAGCCTTAATTTGTTTAAAAGTCCTCGCTGTAAATTGGCAAGGAAGCTACCATTCTATTGATTGTCACTTCTCTTGCAATGCTACATGGCGAAATTCTCCATCAGAGAGCAAGCGCTTCAAACTTGAAGGGCAATGAGGGCTTCTCACTCTCTCTCATCTCTAAGCAAAAATTATGAGATCAAAGATGTCTCTTGACATTCATGAAGGAGAGATAGAAAAGAAAGAAAGAGAGGGGTCTGAATGAACTTTTTCTGTTTTTATATTGGTGAGAAGATGAGAAGTCACTGGTTTTTCACCGTTGGCGTGGAGACCGGGGGAGACAAGTACAAGAAGAAAATCATTCCAAGGGTTTTAAAAATGGGCGGTTCATACAAAGGAGCAACCATGACCATCTGCCCAATCAAGCTCTCTGAGAGGAGGAAAAGAAGATACAAACGAAGGTTTAAGGAAAGAATTTGATCGACAGCTGCTTAGAGATTGGCGAAATATGAAGTTGACTTAATTTTTCTTTCATTTTTTTCCTAATAAAAGAATCATTTTTTTTCCCGTGTCATCTAGTGACCCTTTCTTTTTTATGTAATTGACTAGATAATATTTATTTTGAGATGTCAAAAGGCATGCCTGCCCTAGAACAAGTGAACGCCATTCTTTTTCTTGGAAACCGATCATAACAAAAGAGAAACAAAACTCCACTTGGTCAAATTATTACCAATGGTATGGAAAAAGACTAGGGCTGCCAAAACCATGTCCACACCATCCGCAGTTCTTGAGAGTTGACCATTCTAGCCTTCTAATCAATACAGTCGCTAATTTTTGAAAATACATATCGAGTTTAGACTCATGAACAAGCTCGATCTATTAAAGGAGAGTCCAAAAATTTAATATTTATGGACATCCGAGACTATGCAGAAACTTATATTTCCTGTTCGGTGAGAGGCAAGTTGGATATTTTCTATTACGTCTGGATATTAAGAGCGCTAATGATAACTGTTATGTTTCTAGACACAATTTCTAGTCAAAAATAAATTTTTTAATTTCTATTCTTTAGATGAGTTTCTGAGTAAAAATACGCATCTAATAACGATATCAAATTTCCCCATAATAGAAATTCATTTGATAACAACACAAATCTCTTCCTTCCGAGCAAGTGGCCGACAATGAAGGATAAGAAATGGGCGAGCAACGATGAGTGGGCGACCATCTAGTAGTGAGGGCAATTGATGAGAAGAATTTTTTTTTCTCAATTCTGTTTTAGAAATAGAAAAGTACAAAAAATTTGATTCTCATTTCTATTCTAAATCTATTTCTAGACTATAAATTTGTTCCAAAAATAAAAAAAATGAAATTGAATTACTAAATGGATTTCTTATCCAAATATATTTTCGAGAACAAAAAATAAACATCAAAGCATTGATGTGAATTCTGAGTTAACATTCCAGATATTTTCATTGCTATGAGGTAAGTGTTGCAATTTATTTCTTACTTTATTGGGTATTAAATTGGTCATTTGCGCACCCTCATGGTTATATCACATGTTATGGAGTAATAGAATGAATTTAAGCTACTTGCCAAACATTTTTTCATGAAAAGAACAATACTTAAAGGGAATTAGAGAAATTTAGTAAAATCAAGTTTCCGTACCTATAATCTCTAATTCGTAGAAATAAAGTATTTTTTTCGATACTTTATTTGGGTTTCTAATCAACCCGCCGTAAACTAATTAGTAGCAACTCTTGATTGAAAATGGTTTACATATTAACAAACTCTAAGTTGTAAATTCATATGGACTTGGGAGAGCCCAAATTAGACTTAAGCTTAATAATCCATTAGCCGACCCCTATATGGTCAATCCATTTCGGGGAGGTCACAACACCTGTCTACGTACATTCTTTGTTCTAATAATATGTAAGTGCTTGTCCGTCATTCATTGTCTTTGGTGAAAACGTCAACATGTGATTTTCTCTAGAGGCATGAAACTCTTCATCACTACCATTTGCCAGGTTTCCATCCAGTGTAGCTCCAGGACCTTTATTTTCCACAGCAGTTACTTCTTAGCAGCCTCTTGTAAAGCATCCTTTGCCACATTATACATGTAGATGGACTTTTGGCTCCTTTCTCCACGTATTTAATTGCTTCCTGGCGTAAATCATTGCAGGGCACTGTCTAGAGATTCTCGAGGATCAATTGGTACTTTTGGAGTATTCTCATCGGTCCTAGCCTTCGCATTTCTAGTCCATCTTTTCGGTATATATCGAGGGCAGTGTCAAAACCTTTTCTGCGCTAAAAACTGCCAGGATATGTCGCTTTTATCTCGAAAGAAGCGAAACCGACAGTGTGCGTTTTGTGCTCTTCCCCATATTTTTGCCACCCGGTCAGTGCTGACGGCTCCTGAATGCTTTTAGTTGATTTTCATGTCAATTTACTACAGCTTTTACATACTGCTTAATTAACATCTGTATGGTCGTCGATGCATTGACATAACCATAACAAAAAGTGTTCAAACCTTCACTTCTCCTGTCATAATCGGCTCATGGTGGTGGTTCCCCTACTCTTGTAGCTAGAGGCATAGCCGCTGCACATGCAAAGGTCTTGGAGAAGAGATTGAAATAAAAGTTCCAAATGAGGACAACCACCCTCTCGGCCGAATGCAAAAATGGGAAAGGGGGTACCAGAAACGCGGCGACACGACCCGACGGCCGACGTTGGGGAACACAAAACACCGCAGGGATGCCTCAACAGAATGAGACCGTGCACGGACGACTTGATTTCGGCTAAAACGGAGAAACGGAAAGTAGATCGCACTCAGGCATTTCATCGAATAGTAAGAGCGCGTTGGAAGAACGAGAGATTTTCAGCTCAACCGAGACTCAAACACGCGCAGGCTCCCTTGACAGACAACATAACGGAACAGTGAAGACAAAGGAGGGGGCAACGGGGTCCGGAGCTTGCGTGAGCCGGACGGCCACGAGCTCCAGCCCGACACCCCAGAACAGGGCAAAATAAGGCAAGCAGTGAAAAGGAGAAAAAACAGGGGTCGGTTGTCGGTGGAATCCCTACCCGGCTTGGACTAAATCCAGTTGCCTCGCATGCTTCCAAAACGGGATCCTCGGGAATTGGCACAACCCGAGAAAAAAACCTACCACGGTTTTGGCGCGGGTAAGAGGCGCACACCGGCGAGGTTGTCGGTCGAGGTTTAGGCGCGGTGGCTAGCGGAGGAGGCCTCTCACTCTTGGCCTCGCTCTCTGCTCTCTGCTCCTCGCTCTCTATCTCTCCCATTCTCCCTCTCTCGCGGCATATCTCTCCGAACCCCCCTTTCTCGCGGCTCCCTCTCCCTTTTAAGCCTTCAGGCAGGCGCGCCTGGCTTCCTGCTCTGCCAGCTGACGCTGCCAGCCTGGCCCCGACCAGCAACTTCCGGTCGACGCCTTGCTCTCTTCTGTTCTGCTCCGCCATCGTCTCTGTTTTACGTTCCTGCAGCAAATCGTGAAGGGCAGGGAGGAAAGAAGAAAAAGGAGAGGGTCGGGCTGGGGAAGGAAGGCGGGCCGGAGAAAAGGAGAAAGAGGGAGCAAAATGGGCCGGCCCATGTGCTGGGGCGGGGAGAAGAAAGAAAAATAAAAAAGGAAAGAGGCCGGGCCGGCCTGGCCCCGGCCCGGTCTTTCTTTCTTTTTCTTTTTTAAATAAAAATTAATTAATAATTTTTTTAATAAATTCTATTACTATAAATGCTGATGTTCCTAATATTTTTTTAGGGGCTAAATTTTAACCTTTAATTTACAATGCAATTTATCATTAAATGAGTAGTCAAAATTTAATTTTACTTTTAGGGTAAATTACGCATTTTGTGATAGGAGAATGCTTGCATTTAGTAATTTCCTTAAAACATAGTAAATTACCTCAAACCATCGTGTGTGATATACTACCTGGTAGTCAACCTAAAGCTATGGTGAATTGGCTAAGCTCCTCAGAACCTGACTTTACTCATGGTTCGTAAAATTTTATAAAAAATAGAAACATTCCTTTACACTTCGTAAGTTGGATCTTTTCACTAGTAATTATCTAGTGATATTGTAATTTTCTTTAATTATTCATAATTGGTAATTCGTTGTTAGTATTTTTCCATTGTTAATAGTAAGTTTCCTTTATTCGTTGTAACTCGATGATGGAATTACTAAGTAATTGTCCCGCAACAGTGTAATTTTCCTGGACATGTCATAACTTGTAGATCCCATCCTTAATAATTATATATCCAACAATTGTAATTTGCCTGAAATCGCCTTAATCTCAATTGCACCAGTAGTTAGTAGTTTCCTTTTTCATGTAGTAACTTAGCTATATAGTTCATAATAAGAATGTTCTGATAGTAAATTGCCATCTTAAAAAATGTTATTGGGTTGATGGTAAGTTATTTATATTGTAACATGAGAATGCTTACACCTAATAATTTCCTTATAACATTACCACAAACAATGGCATGCGATATATTACTTGGTAATTGATCTAAAGCTATGGTAAATTAGGGAAACTCTTAAAATCTGATTGCACTTATTGCCCATAATGATGTATTAAAATAGTGACGTTCATATACACCACTTAAATTGGGTATGTTGTCACTAGTTATCCAATAATATCATAATTTTTTTTAATTATTCAAAATTGGTAGTTCATTTTTTTAGTATTTTGTCGTTATCAACAATATTTTCCCTTTATACTTTGCAATTCGCCAGTTCATAACTTGTAGTTTCCGTATCATTATTCCTCCGACAATTTTAATTTGCCTGAAATCGTCACGATCTCATCACACATCTAGTTTGAAACAATAATTTCCTATCACTTGGCAATTAACCATTGGGATCGTAAGGTCCTTGGAATTGTCATAAAAGGCACAACGTATAATCAATAACTGATCTTGACAATTGTAAATTAGTCATAAGTCTGTGTAGATGATAGTCAGTTCTACACCTTTATCAAAAGTAAATTATCTCAAATAACCTAGAAGGTCTTAATGATCCTAATTTTTATTGAGAAATTTAAGCAACCTAAACTTTACTTTCTATTTCCCTATTCTCAGTAAGTCTACATGAATAATATATACGTTCTATTCAAATTCGTAAAAAATGGATCTTATCCATAAGTAATGATCTTTTTGATTGCCGTGATTTTTCTTAGTCAATCGTAAAACTCACAATTCCACCGGAACAATCATCCTTAGTTATCAATAGATTATCGCATTAACATGTTTGGGTTACACTTTTTAAAATTGATCCCATGTTCGAGATATTTGGACTTTAAATCCAGTAAGTCATATTCTAACGGGCACAAATCAAATCAAATAAACAACCATACATTATACATATGAACTCCATCTTCTACATATATTCAATACGCTTAAAATGTTTATTGTTTTCACTAACACATACGTGCGTGCATGCATGCATACTCAAATCTAACGTAGCTAAGTTGTCTAATGAGCACTCTGAACAACACATAATGTATAACATCTCCTCTTGCATGGCCTTAGGACTTAGGGCACTTCTTCCGAAACAAACACATTTGCAACATATACAACCACTAAACCATAAGATCCTCCAGCTTGCGTTCTGTCGAGGCTTTGTGCACGTACTTCAAGATTTTGCGTACCAATTTTTGGATTAAGCGAGCAACATGCCACAGGAAAAGGAGAGCTATCAATCCACCCCATGCTAGCAACGCACTTGAAATTATAACATTGAAAGTTTCCAGTTGTTTTGGTGGTGTGAAGACCCATATGGAGATGGCATAAGTCGCTGCTGTGAAGCTTATCGCAACGCACATAGTCAGCATTACAATCCACGTGGTGATACGACGCCACTTTAAAGGAAGACCGCTTATGAGAAGCATAATGGTGCCAAGAGATGAGATGAAACTCATTGTGTTACAGGCTACAAAACTTTTGTAACCATCCGGGTACTTATCAGCCATTATGGACTCACCTGCAGTATGCATCTTGGCTTGCCACTTTTGCTTTATTTCCCTTTTGTCCTCTTCCCCTACAAGTGGATGCAAGGCGGTGACTGTGTTACTCCCGTAGACTGGTTGTCCAGATGGGTCGTGATTCTCTAAAGTTTGAGGAACGGGAACCTTAATATTTGAGGCTCTTCCTGCGCTTTCACCTTGTGCTAATAGGCCGAATGCTGTGAAACCTTTGAAATTCTTAATCTTCAAGTTTACTCCTTTATCAATCAAGAAGACTATAGTCTGTAGAGGAGTAATAACAAAATGTTCCAATTAGGGTCTGGTTTGAATTAGACAAGCCTATGTTATATTTATTTCAGGATTAGCTTTGGTACTTGTTTTTTTTCAAGTCCTGTGGTGTTTGTGACTATTATTTGATGCCTTCACGAAAGGAATTCATCCCATGTTGAATCTATTATGTTATCTCTAGTTTTATTTCCTTCTAATCTAGATAAAATTAGCATGTGAATAGCGCAAAATGTAAAGTTGTACTTTAATTTTCTTGACCATATACTTCTTTTACAAATATCGTAACCTTTGATGATTTATAAATGGATACCTTTTAGATTCTGGAAATTTCTAGGAAGCTTAGATATCCTAGAAGGGAATGTCATTCTTTTCCAATAATCGTAACCCAAATAGTCCTTTAACTATAATTCAATGTGTAATGTCATTCTTGAACTTTTAATTTATTCAATATAGTCTTTGAAGAATTCCAAATGTTTAATTTAGTCTCAAAACTTTTGATTTGTTCAATCTAGTCTCTTAATTTCCTAAAAAAAGTTAAAAGTTTTCATAATTACTCTATTGCTTGGATTTAAGAATTTTTTTTCAATCCATTTCCTAAATCAACAGAAAATTCGACTATCTTTTTATTGCTTTTTCACCTTTTTGACATTTATGAATGTTACAATAGTTTTTTTGAGCATATTATAACTTATAATCTCTATAATTGCAAAAGTGGAACCTCATTTAATGTTCTATCTGGTCGATATTCCCACTATTCTAATTTCCTAATTTACCGATTTAACGAAATTTATTGAGTAAATAGGAAATACAAAAAGTTGGACTTTTAATCTATCTAAAAATTTAGGAGCAAGATTTAGATTAATATAACTATAAGAAATCTATGGATATACAAATATCATTGTTAAAAATTCTTATGACAATAATTATTTCAAAGTTGAAAGGATTATGTATCCGATATAACTCCAACATTTTTACTATTATTGAGATTATAAGTTAAAATATAATTAAATGGAACTATAGCAATATTTGAAAAGGTAAAATGATAATGAAAAGACAAAAAAGAATTTGTTGATTTAGGAAATTGATTGAAATGAAAAAAATATTATAAAATCTTGGCAATAGTGCAATTGTGAAACCTTGTAAAGAGTATCGATTGAGTTGTTTGATTTTGTTATGGAAAGTTGAGAGACTAAATCAAACAAATTGAAATTTTAAGACTAGATCGAATGTTTATGAATTGTTCAAGCACCATGTCAAACAAGTTAAATGTCCAAAGATGACATTGCATAGTGGGCCCAAATTTATTTACCATTTGTTTCATTTTTCCCATCCTAGAACCGCCTCTTTTTTTTATAAGCTCAATCAATTTGACTAGTACAGAGGTTTGGTTGTATGAACATACCTTAGTTTGTTTATTTGCAGCAGCCAAATGCAAAATCGAGTTGCCATATTCATCCTGCAAGTTCTTGAATTGATCATCGCCTAAGTTATCCATCAAAAACTTCAAAGCTTCCATTCTATTGTACTTCACACACAAATGCAAGATCGTTTGGCCATGTTCGACAATAGCGCGGGTTGCATCAGGTCTCTCTCGAACCAAGAGTTTCAATACATCCATATGGCCTTTCATGGCCGCGACATGAAGAGGGTTTCTTTCGTATTTGTCGCGGACAAAACATGTTTCAGGGTTGACTCTTAACAAACTTGCCACTATCTTAAGGTACCCTTTTGTTGCCGCAAGATGAAGAGGCGTCGATCCTTGAGAATCCTGCTCCATTGCTAGCTCGACCTTTTGAGCTACGATCTCTTTCACAAATTTTGAGTGTCCGAGCATGGCTGCGATGTGCAAAGGACTCTCGATGTGATTCTCGATCATGATTCTGTCGAGAAGCAGCTTATCTTTTGTGAGCAACTCATGCAAAGAATGCACGTTTCCTCTCATGGCAGCTTTGTAGAGCTGAGACTCCATATTTCGCTCTCTAAAATGGAAGTTTGGGAATACTCGCTGCTCCAAGGGACCTTGAATATATACTGTAACTAAGTCAACACTTTGACGAAGGCCCAAAAATGATTGGTGGATATGTCTTGTCTGCAAGTAGATGGCTCGGATCTACGCTGAGCCTTGACATCCTTGTCATGTAAAGCAGCCACACTCTAGTCACGAAAAATTTATTGTCAGATCATTTCATTAGCACGAACGCATAACTCCTTTGAAATGATTTGAGGGGACAGAAACGATCTTTACACTAACTCTCACTCGATCGAAATCAGCCATAACCTAAGCACTTTCAGAGAGATTATTCTTCCATATGGCTGTGCTGGGAAGATGGTTACAAATAAGAACAGTATCATTAGCACATCAGGTTACCGTCAGTAGCTTTGTCACATCAGTTGCTAACGTAGTACTATGAATGCGTCATTTTGTAAGAGGATCTAACCAGATAATTGCTCCCTATATTAGCTGTCTGGTACTATGAAAGACCGAATATTTCTCAAACCATAAAAAATATTCCCTAGCCACCACAGGAATGGTTTTCTCATTTAGATGAAACGCATGGGAGGTTTCGGAACACAAATGCTTGGCAGATGTCGCTGTCAGCTCTGTGGACCTGCGCAGATCGGTCATCGACGTTTGCAGTCTACTTACGACTGGTTTTCCGGCGAATCAAGAAAGAGCCCGCAGTTTCTTCTTTGACTCTGTATGTGTGAAAACGAATTATAATTTTTGGAAAGTCCTTGCCGTAAATTGCACTGAAGGAAGCTACCATTCTCTTGATCGTCGCTTCTCTCGCAATGCTTCACTGCAACGACGTTCTTCCCTCAACCCTTGACCGGACATTTTTCGCACAATCCTTAGACGTGATTGGCTAAGATAAAAGACCATAATTCTCTGCGGTATTTTCGCCGAACAATCAGAGACATGTGGACACCATTCCTTTCCTTTTCGCTCGAACAATCGGTACTCCTGTTGTAGTCTTATTTGAGCCTGAAAATTACCTAATTCTTCAGCAAGATTATTCAACTTTTTGGATTGTTGTTGGAATTTGTGAATAGTCTAGTGTCACATCTCGGAAACACCAACGGTCCGAGAGGTTTTTGATTGATGCCGTGACTGATCCTTAGTACGAGCAATCCTCAACCGTTGAGCTCAAGTTCTAGGATTTTCTTGAGTCTTCTAGAATATTCCTAGAATATTCTTAGAATATTTCTAGGGGCGGGATTTTCTAGAGTCTTCTAGAATATTCCAGAATATTCCTAGAATATTCCCAGAATATTCCTAGAATATTCCCAGAATATTCCTAGAATATTCCTAGGGGCAGAAGATACGGTAATTAAGGCAGTTGGGAAGATACGATCTCCACCGTTAGATCGAGGAGAGATCAACAGATACGGTTTTGCCTGTATTTGTATAAATAGGGGTCTCCTCCCCTCATTGTAATCATCCCATTCTACACAAGTAATAGAATACATAGCTTCTCTCTCTAGAGTTCTCTCTAAAAATCTTGTGAGTTTGAGGGAAAAGGCTGCTTGGGAGAAATCCTAAGGCTGCACGCGTTTGAAGGGAACGTTAGATCAATCGACCCGTGCGTTTGAAGGGAACGTTAGATCAATCGACCCGTGACACTAGCATGCAGAAATATTTGTGAATACTAGAGAACTCTAGATGTATCATGCGAAAAAACTAATCTTGGGAGGTAGGTGAAGTTTGTGGTTCTAGCCTAGTTTGTAGCAGTTAGGAATTGTGGAAAAAACTTCCGAGGCAGTGGACGTGATCTATAGATGGAGCTTTGATCGTGGAGGTGAGCGGAAGTAGAGCTTATAAAGCTTTTAGAGCTTATAAAGCTTTTATCTAGAGACATTATTTTGGGCTTTGTTGATTTACTACGTGATGATTTTATTGAAAAAGATCGAAGCCACGGTATTTATTTCACTCAAGATTGGGTCTCTCTACCAGGTGTTCTGCCCGTAGCTTCTGGGGTATTCACGTTTGGGGTATTCACGTTTGGCATATGCCTGCTCTGACTGAGATCTTTGGAGATGATTCCGTACTACAATTCGGCAGAGGAACTTTAGGACACCGCCAACGTCTATTGTAATTTCTATAAACTAATAAAATTATATATCAGACTCCCGTAGGTTTCAACACACAACTATCTCCTTATCCCCTTGTCCTTATGTGCCAAATATGTCCCTCATACATATACACTTGCACATTCAAATTGAAAACCATTAAGCAGCATCAACATCATGCTTCCGGAAATCAGCAATCAATTCTGTTTGGACGATGCTTGAAACGAGCGATAGCATCATAGGTGCATCTAGTCCTTCCACCAAAATAGTCGCAAATGATTTCAAGCTTGCAAATAATTTAAGCACAATGAGAAAGCAGCAGTCTTGCTTTACATCTGATTGCCCAATTTTTTTCAAACCCTAATGTATTTTTATGCATCTCGTGGGTCCATGCAAAGATAAATTTACATTTGAAGGTATGATCAGACAAAAGAAACGATCATAAATCGGAGAAGGGAAAGCCAAATTAGTCAGAACCAATTTGCCCTATTAAGTTCCGTCCCAGAAAGAAAGAGCAAGAAAACAAAGTCATGTGACAAAATTAAGCATGTTACATACTCGGATCACTGGCTCCCCTGCGTTCAGGAAACATTGCCAAGTTTTTTTGAGAAAAGTCCGATTCTTCCTCTCAAGACCAATGTAAAATTTCGTGAGGCAAGTAATATTTTTTATTTTGACATTCAATCTTTTAATGACAGAGGTGGCGACCAATGTACATTAGGAGGATGGAGAGCTGCCGCGCCCATTGCTGAGGACATATTAGGGTGCATTTGGTTAGGCCACCCGATGATGTGAATTTTGCTACTGTCCATCATGTCCACCGCTGCGGCGAGGACTCTTCTGGTGTCATTGTACTCATAGCAGCGTATTAGCCTTCAGAGCACACATTTGAAGGCATTAGGCTTTTCTCTTCTAATCGCAAGACCACAAGCAGGCGCCCAGCTGCATTGGCCTCTTCGTAAATGGATCCAAGCCGGGCGAGATCGGCTGCCGAGAGACAATTCTTCCGTGTAAATGGTAGTTAGTACTCTACGTATATAGATAGTAGATTACCTCTAGTTATCGTAAGCTCAAAGGTCTTCATAATCATAATTTTTATTGAGAAATCTAAGCAACCTAAACTTTACTTTCAATTTCCCTAAATTTTTATTGAGAAATCTACTTACAAACGTTTCTTAAGGAAATCAAGCAGATACCTCCCATCTCTTCTTCAGATTTGTATTGTGTCAAATTGAACTTTTATTTGTTTGGAAGTCCTTGACGTAGATTGCCCTGAAGGAAGCTATCATTCTCTTCTTGACCGTCGCTTCTCTCGCAATGCTTCATTTCGATAATGTTCTCCCCTTAAACCATGACCAGACAATTTTCTCAACTACTATATTGAAACAATGGTCCCCAAAGAAAAGCAACCCTCTCTTTTAGAAAAGCTTTTGGCATGAAGTGGGCGACGATGAAACAAGATATTGTCAGTTACTCATTACAATGACGTGACATTACACAAAAAATCAATCATTTGCGTTCTGCACCACATTTGCTCTTATCTGTAAGTACGTGACCTGGTTCATCCAAAGGTTCTAGGGAGGGCAGATAAGGGAACGATTCTTGGAGTTTGGGTGAGGATGCTGTCTATATGAGCAGAGGCTGTTCCTTTATATGTTCAGAGGATTTAGTCCCAGATATGACTTTTGCCCTGTGTATGTGTTGCCGTGTGTTAAAACTTTAGATTGGCCAATTTAAGCAGCAAGAATGTTGAGCATATGAATCTCCTTTATCAGAATCGAAGATTTTTGAAGAATTATGTTTTGATATTAAGCTCTTAACCGATAAAAATAGTGTCATAGTCCCCAAGGCCTTCATGCAATGTTAGACATGATCGGCTAGAATTTTCACTCGCAAGCAATGGTGTCATTGTCCCCGAGGCCTTCATGCAATGTTGATATATAAGATGGTGGGTTAACTAAGCAGAAAAGTATGAGCCGGGAAATAGGAAATTACAAAAAGACCAAGTATTATTCTCAATGGGTGCAAGAAAGCTAGCACATCCTTTGGGAAGGAGCAATTTCCTATTTCATGTCCTTGCCAATACTTCCGGTTGACACAGCATAAAACGTTGCCACAAACCACAGAGGAATCTAAATCTGCTCCCTATAAAAGAGAGGACTTAATTATTGCGGTTCGTCATATGAAGTATGGACTCATTCTCCCTTACCTATTTTCCACCCAACCAACTGAAAATAACTTCACATATGGAGGTAAAGAGCAAGTGAGCTAATGGTTAAAAGGTAAAACATGAAGATAACCCTTAAACAACAATAATTCCATAATTCAAGTTGAAACGGCTTGGTTGTAGACCACAGTTAGTGATACCTGAATAGTTCTGTCCGTGCTGGCTTGACTTCGACGTAGTCCCTTAAACCAGAGGTAAGAGTGAGGTCTAGAAAGTTGTTTTTGCTGGAACATGACTTACTGCAGTTTTTACACTAAAAACAGGACCTATACACGGCTTCCCTGAGCAATTTTGAAGTTGAGTTAGAACTAATCCCATCAAAGCATTATTCAGAATCAGTTATCTGAACCAGATAATGAGTTCCAGAACTTACAAGTTTAGACCAGATGGGCCTCTTCTTAGCAAGGGTTCATAGCATATTGGGCATGAAAATATCTCAACCTCCAAAGTTTGATCTTTCTGAGTTCCCGTGTACTGAGATATGAGAATTTTCACTCACAAGCATACTAATGGAAGAAAGAAAGAAGCTAGCACAGAAGGATGTCGGCATGGACATATATCCCAAAATATATGATATTTCAAAAAAGATCATTTTGTTGGGCACATAACTAAAGGAAAGGATCTGTCATTAGAAGACTAGAAGATTGAGCACTAAGACGGTTCAGCTGCAGCAGATTCATTAAAATGAAAAATATTTCAGAGTCAAACTTGGATGGCTCCATAACAGTAATCATCTGCAAATGCATCATAAACTAAATTGCTACACTAGAGAAACCTCTGTACTGGCCACTCAACCCTCAAACCCAAACACAGAAAGAAAATTTCCTAGTTGGCTCACATATTCAAAGAGGCAGTAAAAAATCCTGCATTTCTAGGTTCATGCTGCAGCTCTTTTGAATTCCCAACATTTGAGGTTACGCAGTATAATCCCGGTGAAGTGACAAGTTGAGATGGGTCAAATTTGCGAAATCACACCCGTTGTGGACTAATAAGGCTTATACAACCAGAAACCCAACACATCGCATAATCAGATTGACTACCTTGAAGAGCATGCCTCGGGGAATACTTAAACAGAAAAATGATGTTAAATTCAGCAAGCAAGGCTCAATCAAAGTTTTTACTGGTTAGCTGTTTGGCTTTGAGGTTGGTTCTTGACAGTTCTTCATGTCAATTCTCATTAAAGTTTACTTCTTTATTCGTGGAATAAGAACCCGAGAACTACAATAATACAACACTAGAAAAATACATAGTTACTGTTGAGATAACTCCTAGTTTTGATGTTAACAAATCATTTTATGCAAGAAGTTATACATTTCTTAAGAAAGAAAAGCCACAGCATGGCATATGCTTTTGAGTCCGTTTGTGGTGGAAGAAAAAGCATAAGGTGTCTCTGAGTCTTTCTGTACCAGACAGAAGACTCGAATAGACGCAGCTTCTGAGTCTGACCGTACCGGATGGAGAACTTAAGCAGACTCAGAACATTAGTCTATTAGACTCAGAATGAGACTACAGGACCAGATCACCAACGATCAAGAATTTCACTTGCTTTATTTATATTGATTCTGTTGTATCAAACTGATTGGTAGGATCAATTAACGGACAACTTCCAAAGAAGAATAGAACACTTATGGAAGCCCGGATTCTGATTGTATGGGCGAACAGAATCCAAGGGGATCTGATCTACCTTCAAACGGTCAAAAAGACTTACCTTATGAAGTGTGTCCAAGAAAGGGAAGACTAATCTCTCAAGAAAAGAGCCAATGGTTGAGGGTGGCTTGCAGAGTATATAAGGAGAGGATGAGACCTAGGAGACTAGAGAGGATTAACATATTCCAAAGCTTGATTATGTTCTTCATTAGTTGTTTGAAAAAGTGCGAAATTGAGTGATCCTAGTGCATTACCTAGAAGAATGACTATGTGAGACATATCATCACCAAGTGCTAAAACTCAAGAGTGTGTAATCACCTTTAATCACATAGTGAAATCCAGCCCATTGGCTGATCGCTTGAAGAGTGGACGTAGGCTTGTCAAAAGCTGAAGCACTATAAACTGTGTTTGCAATCTTCTCTACTCTCTCCATTCAATTCCTGTTTATAGATTGCAAAAGTTTTATATACTTGCGCGTAAAATCTGTCTACACCTATTCACCCCCCCTCTAGGTGTTAATACTAGCAATATCAATTGGTATTAGAGCCTTGTGCTCAGTGTTTTGAAGTGCTTATTATTTTAGAGTTAAAGATCCTCTATGGCTAGTATTCTTGCACCAGATCTGATTGAGGGACAGAGCAACACTCGACCACCATACTTTGATGGTAAAGAGTACAATATATAGAAGAACAAGATGAAGGCCTTCCTCAGATCAAAGGATCCATTGGAATGGGATGTACTTGAAAGAATAGTTGATCCTAATGCTAAAGCTGGAAAAACCACAAAGAAAGATGATGGGAAAGCAATAGAAACATCAACTACCATCTCACAAGAAGAATTGACAAAGAGACAAACTCTAGATGCTAAGGCTATCTACTCCCTTTACTGTGTTTTATCTCCTAATGAATATAATCGAATATCTTCTTGTGATACAGCGAAAGAAGTATGGGATAGGCTGCACATCACCAACGAAGGGACTGATCGTGTTAAAGAGACCAAAGTAAATATTTTACTTGGTCAATATGAATCCTTTAAGATGAAATAGGGGGAGTCCATAGGAGATATGTTCAGCTGATTTACAGAAATTGTAAATTGACTTGCATATCAAGGACAGCCTGTTCTAGGACTAATGAAAGTCAACAAGCTTTTAAGAGGATTATCAAAAGAGTGGAATAATGTGAAAACCTCCATAAGAGAAACTCTGCGAATCTCACCTCTGACAGTCGATGAACTTGTTAGCACCTTGCAATCCTATGAAGTAGAACAAATGAACGAGGAAGTGGAATCCAGAGGTAAGAAATCCATTGCTCTCAAGTCTAATATCGATTCTGATGATACAGATTCTGAGGATGAGCTGGGCGACGAAGAACTTGCACTGCTAATCAGAAAGGTAAATAAGTTAAATAAGAAAGGCAGAAAGTTCAACAGCAAGAAGCAAAATAGACAGTTTGGACAACGAAGGACAGATGATGAGGAAGAATATGTCAAAGATGTTGTTTGTTTCAAATGCAAAAAGAAGGGTCACATAAAATAGAATTGTCCCAAGCTCAAGAAGAACAAAGGAAAATATGAAAAATACAAGAAGGCCCTGAAAGCTGAAACATGGAGTGACACTAAGGTTGAAGACAGTGAAGACGAATATGGCAACATTTGTCTAATGGCACATTCAGACTCAAACTCTGGAACAGACTTAGATTCAGACAAAGAGATTGAGGTTAGCCATTCTGATATTCCTACATAAGTTTCAGATTACATAAATGAGCTGCGTTCTCATCTAAAATCCACTCTGAAAAGGATCTCCGGTTTAAAAAAGGAAAATCACAAGTTGAGTCAACATAATTATTCTTTGAAAGAAAATTTTGATGATCTCAAAAAGGAATTTGTGGAAACAAAGGAAAATCGAGAGTTTTTATTAAATGAGAATGAGTCTCTTAAAAAGGAACTTTTGGAAACAAAGGAAAGTCAATATTCCTTGCAAAAGGACAATGATTCTTTCAAAAAGGAATTTTTAAATATTACTACAAAATTCTCTAAAGAATCGAAAATCCTACAGCATATACTTTCCATACATATTCCTTACTACAATAAGTCAGGACTCGGGTTTTATAAGGAAAGTGATTCTTTAATTGATTTTCCCAAAGTCAAGGAGAGAATTAGATAGAGACCTCCTCGACAAGCTTACAAAAATCATTTTAAAAAGAATTTTGTAAGACCTGTTGGTCGAGACAATCTCAAATGTTCTAATTGTGGAGAAAGAGAACATTTTGAAAACAAATATCCTAAACTCTAGAGACCTGTTCAGAAGAAATGGATAGATAAAGCATACACTACTAACCTCAATGGACCCAAGAAAGTCTGGGTACCAAAGAAAAAATGAGTATGCGTATTGATTGCAGGTAAGTTTCAGAAGCAAGAAGAAATGGTACTTGGACAGTGGATGCTCGAGACACATGACTGTAGATTCAAGAATGTTCATTGGCTTAGAAAAAGTTAAAGGAGAAACAATTTCTTTTGGAGGAAACAGCAAGGGAAACATTATTGGATTAGGAACAGTTAAAATTGGAAGTCTAATCATCAACAATGTTTCTCTGGTTAAGGGATTAAACTACAATCTTCTAAGCATTAGCCAGTTGTGTGATGCTGATTTCAGAATTGATTTCAAAGAGAACTTATGTTCTGGAATCAGTAATGACTCTTCTCAATCATTCACTAGACGAAGGCATGGGAACATCTATCTCTTGGATATAAATGAAGACACTACCAGATGTCTCATTTTAGTTCAAGATGAAGCAAATCTCTGGCATCGCAAACTTGGACATGTTAATATGAAACAGATCTCAAAACTGCTCAGCAAAAGCTTGTTCGTGGACTGCCTTCATTAAGCTATAAGAAGATAGAACTTTGCTTCGCATGCACTCTTGGAAAACAGGTAAGAAGCTCTTTCAAATCCGTGAAATAGGTTTTTACTAATCGTCTATTACAGCTTCTTCATATGGATCTATTTGGAACAACTAAAACTTAGAGCATTGGAGGTAAGAAATACTGTCTCGTACTTGTAAATGATTATTCTCGGTTTACATGGGTATTCTTTTTTGCTAATAAAGGAGAAACTTTCTCTTATTTCTCAATATTTGCAAAAAGAGTTTAAAATGAGAAATGTTACTTTATTTTCAGCATTAAAACCGATCATGGTGGAGAATTTGAAAATCAGGATTTTGCAAATTCTCCACCATGATCGGTTTTAATGCTATGTTCTCCTCTCCCTACACTCCAGAACAAAATGGAGTTGTAGAAAGGAAGAACAGGTCCTTGCAAGAAATGGCTAGAACTCTGCTTATAGAAAGCAAGGTGGCAACTTGTTTCTGGGCAGAAGCAGTTTCCACTTCTTGCCATATCATTAATAGCGTCTTTTTGAGACCAATTCTTGAGAAAACTCCCTATGAAATTTTCAAAGGAAGAAAACCAATTGTTTCCTATTTTCGTGTTTTTGGATTTCAATGCTTTATTCTTAAAAATACTAACAATCATCCAAGTAAGTTTGAGGAAAGGTCAGATGAAGGTATATTTCTAGGATATTCAACCATAAGTAAAGCATACAGAGTGTTTAACAAAAGCACTCAAACTGTGGAAGAATCCATGAATGTGAAGTTTCTGGAGCAAGATGTTTCCAACTAGAGTAGAACTGAAATCGAAGATTCGGAACCAACTGTTGCACCTGAGAAATCAAGTCTCAACAAAGAAGCTGACTCTTCTGAGAAAACAGTCACAGAGGAAACTCCAGAATAAAGAACCATTCAATCTGACACCACTCAATCACCATAAGTTCCTAATGACAGCGAAGTGCACAACATAAACTGGAAGCATAAATCCAGTCATCCTCAAGAGCTGGTTATTGGAAGTATCAATGAAGGAATTCGAACCAGATCAAGGAACAAAAATGATACAAGCATTGTGGCACTCATTTCTGAGATTGAACCCAAAGAAGTAGACGAAGCCCTTGACAATGAAAGCTGGATAGAAACAATGTAAGAAGAACTCCAACAGTTCAAAAGGAATGATGTGTGGGAATTAGTTCCCAAACCCACTGGAAGAACAATCATAGGCACCAAATGGGTCTTTAGAAACAAAGTGGACGAATAAGGTAAGGTGACCAGAAACAAGGCAAGGCTTGTAGCCAAAGGTTACTCACAATCATAAGGAATAGATTATGATGAAACCTATCCACCCGTAGCAAGACTGGAAGCAATAAGATTGTTGCTTGCTTATGCTTGCTATCAAAACTTCAAGCTATTCCAGATGGATGTGAAGATCGCCTTCTTAAATGGATTCATCAAAGAAGAAGTCTACGTAGAACAGCCTCCAGGTTTCGAGAAACTAAGAAAGCCAAACTATGTATACAAATTAAAAAAGGCATTGTATGGTTTGAAGCAAGCACCTCGAGCCTGGTATGAACGACTAAGTAAGTTCCTGTTAGATAATAGCTTCAAGAAAGGTATGGTAGACACAACTCTTTTCATTAAGAAGGAAGGTAAGGATATTCTACTTGTTCAAATATATGTAGATGATATTATTTTTGGCTCTTCTAATGAACGTTTGTGTAAAAAATTTTCAAAGTCTATGCAGGAGGAATTTGAAATGAGCATGACACCTTCATCTAGACCAGGATGAAATCCAAACATGACACCTTAGAACTTCAGGTCAAGCAATCCAAACATGACACCTTCATCTATCAAGAAAAATATGCTAAAGACTTGATCAAGAAGTTTGGAATGGAGAATTGCAAAAAGATTGAAACTCCAATGTCAACCTCCATCAAACTAGACCGGGATGAAATGGGGAAGAAAGTTGACCAGAAGACCTACAAAAGCATGATTAGTTCTCTTCTTTATCTTATTGCATCTAGACCGAATATTCTATATAGTGTGTGCTTATGTGCTCGATTCCAAGTGGACCCTAGAGAATCACATCTCTTTGCAGTTAAGCGCATAATAAAGTACATTGCTACTTATCCACAGTTGGGTTTGTGGTATCTCAAAGGAACATACTTTACCCTTCTTGGATACTCAGATGCTGACCTAGCAGGATGTAAAGTGGATAGAAAGAGCACATCTGGAATATGCCAACTACTAGGACAGATGCTAGTCTCATGGTTTTCTAAAAAGCAGAACACTATGGCTCTATCTACAGCAGACGCAGAGTACGTTGCTCTTGGAAGTTGTTGCTCACAGATTCTATGGATGAGATAGCAACTAAGGGACTAAGGAAAGAAAGAGACTTGCATTGAGATAAGATGCGACAATACAAGTGCTATAAATCTCATCAAGAACCCGATCTTACATTCAAGGGCAAAGCACATTGAAATCAAGCATCATTTTATTAGAGATCATGTGCAGAATGGTGATATATCTATGCAATTTATTGATTCAAAGAATCAACTAGCAGATATCTTCACAAAGCCACTAGACAAAGGTACATTTGATTCTATTTGCATAAAGTCTGTGAAGATAGGGTATCCTCTAGGAGAAACATTCATCTGACGGAAGCAATCTTCTGGATGGACCAATCTTCTGGGACGCACTCAAAAAGAACTTATTGGTATTTTTGGAAATTTTAAATTTTGGTGCGTAAATTATGCTCTTACATGATTGAACATGGTAAATTGATATTAGCAGATACTTGATATGCATAATTTCTGATGAATGCCCATATCTTTTGCATCAAGTTTCAATTTCTTAAATAACTACCATTTTCAGTTATTTTATCAAAAAGTCGTGTCTGTTCGTTTGCCTCTCTTCAGAAGGGTTTATAAACCCCAAAACAAAAAATCGAGTCCATTTCCATCAAGTTCTTGAACACCTTCAAAAACCCTCTCTGAAACCCTAAAGATCCTTTCTTTTTCTCTAAACCAACCTAAATCTTCTCCAACATGGCCTCGAGATCCTCCATGTCCAAGTCAAGGTCCATATCTCCATCCCCTTGAAGACAATCAAACCAGATTGCTGGCAGAGGACCAAGAAATATCGAAGGAGCAGAAACTCATTTCGACCTAACACAGACTTCTGAAGAATCCCCAAGGCATTCTCCAACTGCATCGGTTCAAAGGAATGCAAATGAAATAGTGGAATCTCTAAGGGATTCTCAAACTGAATTTATGCAGAGGAACATCTCAAGAAGAGGTACGTTTGGGTTAATTCTACCTAAATCTGAGGAACCCCACAGGGTTATGAGAATGTATCAAATTTTAGTAAGGCGACAAGCTACTGAGAGTGCCAAACTGACATTTCTAAGATCGAAAGGGTATTCAAATGAAATGCAACTAGTTTAGGCTATCACACTTACAGAACGTTCGTCTGGACGAAGAGAACATGCTAGTGAAGCTAGTAGGAGTGCAAATAATTCCTGGGGAGAAAAGGACGATGATGAACGATTGTTTAGGGACTTTAAAGTTAAAATGGGGGTTGCTGCAGTAGCTTGGAATACAATAGGAAAATTGTTTTGTTCTAGAGAGCATAAGGCGTATTATAACACACTGCTTGATCGAGGAGTAATGAACCACAGGATTGTGGATTTTGACTTTCTAGATGTGACTGATGTAAATTTGAGGGGTTATTTTGAAAGGTTGCAGATGAATCGCTTCTGCACTGATTCTGCTGCTGTTTATCTAGAATTAACAACCTACTTCTACTCCAATTTGTCATTCTTGTCTCCGAACAAAATGTAGTTTAGTGTGAATGACAGGTTCTATGAAGTTAATGCAGACATCTTGGTAGATATCATGAAAGTTGAGAGGGGTAATTTTAAGCCCGTTGAAGTTACCTATGAGACTGTTTGTAAACATCTTACAAACTCTCTTAGGGCTAATATCACTTATCCTTTTATGATTTCAGCAAGAACAATTCTGCACAATATCATCATTAATTGCATTCGTCCTAAGGCATCATTAAAGACTGATGTGGCCAGATTTGAAGCAAAACTGATATGGGCAATTGAAAAGGGAGTTCTGTTCTCACTCCCTTATACTGTTCTCCTACACATGTATAGAACAGTTTCGAAAAATAAAGGACAACTACCCTATAGAGCTTTGGTGACCAAAATCTTTGAACATCTCCAGATTGATCTGCCTAGGAGATTTTGCACTAAAGTGCTTCCAACTATGGCCATTGATCTCAAGATGATCACCAAAATGAGGCTGAAGGATGTTGTGGAGACATGGAGAAGAAAGGAGAAGGAACTGGTTAAGGTATCAACCACTGCAAAGAGAAAAGGAAAGGAAGTGGCTTTTGCAGAACCAAGTTTTAAAAGAAGAAGACAACTGTTGCTACATGATGAAGATGATGAGGAGGAGACCATTTCTGAAATTCTAGTGAAAATGAGTCATACTGCACGCAGCATGACAGAAACAGAAGCAAAACTACCTCCACAAATAGCAACAGAAGAGAACCTTAACCTACTGAGAATGTGGAAATGTCTTAACCAGAGGAAGAAGAAGAGTCTGACGAAGAAGAACAAGAAGTTGAGTCTAATCCAGAAGAAGAAGAAGAAAGAGAGGAAGAAGGAAATTGAATGGATGAGGGTCCTATTCCTGAGGCTGAAGATGATAATAGGGCAAAGGATAGACATCAATAGGGGCAACATGGTCAGACTGAAGCATTGATTCATGGGGAGCATCTGTCTCACAGTGCTGAAACACAAATCCATGCAGCTCCATTTGATCGTTCTGATTCTCAAAAGATACTAGATATGCTTATGCAAATCAAAGATCGGCAAGTTGCTATGGAAACCTCCTTCAACAAAAGGCTGGAGACTCTAGAGAAGAACACTCAGCAGCATTTGACATGAATGGAGAACTCCATTCATCAGTGTCTCACCAGGATTGAAAAGTCTACCATGGATATGGAGGATTTCAGACTAGTTCGAACCCCTAAAAAGCCATCTTCCAAATTTGCTTAATCCCACAGTCTTCTGGTCTATTTTGTTTAACCTCTTTGTTTGTCGAATTTTTGTTAGAATTTGTTTACTCTTTTCAGGATATTGACTTTTTGACTATGACAAAAAGGGGGAGAGTTATTGCAGTTACATGCTGGTTGATCTGTTACCGTTTTGGCTGGTTGATTGTGTTGTTATTTTGAACATGGATGCAGGTATTGTGTGCATGAATGGATCATCATTTGATGATATTTGACTGGTCTGATGCTTTGTGATCTGAGCATCATTTACTGGTCATGTATTACTATGTTATGCAAAATATGTTCTGCTTAACCATGTTTTGCAGGAACAACAAGCCATCTACATAAAAAGTTTTGTCACCATAAAAAGGGGGAGATTGTTGAGAAAACTCCTAGTTTTGATGTTAACAAATCATTTTATGCAAAAAGTTATACGTTTCTTAAGAAAGAAAAGCCATAGGATGGCGTATGCTTTTGAGTCTGCTTGTGGCGGAAGAAAAAGCATAAGATGTCTCTGAGTCTGTCCGTATTAGACGGAAGACTCGAATAGACGTAGCTTCTGAGTTTGACCGTACCAGACGGAGAACTTAAGCAGACTCAGAACATTAGTCTATTAGATTCAGAATGAGACTACAGGACCAGATCACCAGTGGTTAAGAATTTCACTTACTTTATTTATATTAATTTTGTTGTATCAAACTGATTAGCAAGATCAATTAACGGACAACTTCCAAAGAAGAATGGAACACTTATGGAAGCCCGGATTCTGATTGTATGGGCAAATAGAATCCAAGGGGATTTGATCTACCTTCAAACGGTCAAAAAGACTTACCTTATGAAGTGTGTCTAAGAAATGGAAGACTAATTTCTCAAGGAAAGAGCCAACGGTCGAGTGCGGCTTGGAGAATATATAAGGAGAGGATGAGACCTAGGAGACTAGAGAGGATTAACATATTCCAAGGCTTGATTATGTTCTTCATTAGTTGTCTGAAAAAGTGCGAAATTGGATGATCTTAGTGCATTACCTAGAAAAGTGACTATGTGAGACATATTATCACCAAGTGCTAACACTCAAAAGTGTGTAATCACCTTTGATCATATAGTGAAATCCAACCCATTGGTTAATCGCCTAAGGAGTGGACGTAGGTTTGTCAAAAGCCGAAGCACTATAAACTGTGTTTGCAATCTTCTCTACTCTCTCCATTCAATTCCTGTTTGTAGATTGCAAAAGTTTTATATACTTGCGCGTAAAATCCTTCTACATCTTTTCACCCCCCTCTAGGTGTTAATACTAGCAATATCAGTTACAGTTTACCCATGGCTTAAAAAACACTGCTTAGCCTAAACTCCATTATAGACTAGGAAAGCGTAACGTTTTGGAAAGTGTACCGGCTCAACAGCAAGAGTGGAGCTGGCTCAGACACTGAACGAGGGGAAGGGAACGGACGAGAACTGGGGACGAGGTTGAAGCCGGGAATCACGAGGAAGAAGAAGGTGTCTGCCGAAAGATAGCTGGTTTATCGAAGAGGGAAGCCATGGACGTCAAGATCGTTGCAGTTGTCGTGGCCTCTCTGTTTTGCGATCTGGGTTTGTTTGTTCATCAGTTCTTGTTTATTTTAGTTCGGCAGTTGGGCGATGTTTGTCTGTTCTCATGTGTCCGGTATGTGGAAACGCAGTCGCAAACGAAGGACCTCGGGGCTCCTTACAAATTTTGCGATAATATCTTAAAACTCGCATCTTTGCTTCTTGTTTTCCCCTCAACAAAGGAAAAAAAAGACAGATAGTTCCCATCTACTCCCTCTTCCAAAAGCTTTTACCTTCAGCAATAAAAAATTAATAACAAAATTATTAAAAAAATTTATCTATGTTAGTATCAACTGAACAACCGATGCTTGGCTGAGGTTGATGTGGATACAAGCCACATTGATGTGGATAAGCATGGGCCTATATCTACATCAGCGTTGATTGGCTAAAATTGGCCGGATGAACTTAATTGGCACAAATATAAAAAGTTGAGAACTAAATCAATAAAAAAAAATTATAACTAAATTGACAAATTCTTTGGAATTATTTGGCAATTTTTCCCAAGACAGTGAGTTGAAACTTTCCTGTTCGGTTGTAGATCATCCATTAAAAACTTGACAAGTTGATGTGAAACTACGGTTCATGTTGCTGTCAAGAACCACAACCTAAATGATTCCAATATCTATTTGGATGGTTTAAGTGAGCCTATTTGATAGAAATCTTATATTGGAAAGACCAAGATGGTGATGTCGTCTTATATATTTTTGCATTCGAAGAGCAGCCTAAGGTATAATTTATTGATCTCTTGGTTATTCATGCTTTTATAGTTTGATCCTAGAATTCAAGATAATGTAATCTAGAAATAGACCTCTCCAACGGGTCAATTGGGTTTGGATGGATTGAAAATGGGTCCAACTAAAACCGACCCATTTAGTCTATATTGATATAATTTTTTAAAGTAATATAATCCTGATGATCCATACTCATCTTGTCCCTTGGCATTTATTAATATCATCAAGCTATTGATTGGGTATACGCACGTAAGTATGAAGAGCTTCCTTGATAAGATAGCTCTGGAATTGTCAGGAACTAAAAAATATTAAATTTGTACGATTTGTGCTGGGGGTGCTTTAATAGATGAGTGATGATATTTATAGTAGTCGTGTTGTAATTGCTGTTAGGTGGTTTTCAGGGATTATATCCATGTTCCTCGACTTCCAAAAGCCTTGTGTTCACACTCTCATTATGCCATGATCTTGTACTCGAATAGTTGTTCCTTTAAAAATGCGCTCCAATTGCCCCACGATCCCAATCACTATGTTCTTCAATGATTTCAAACTTGTAACTATGTCTTGATGCTCCTTATACATTCATCTTTCTTCCAACACAACATTTTGATAGTTTGTCAATCTTTACTAATTAGTACCCTATCAATCATCATTTAACCATTCGTTGTCCTTGGTGCCCAACCGGTTAGTGACATTTGTCGATGTGCGTCAACTTCGACATCAATCTTAGTCCTCGGTGATGGCTCACGTGCTTTTCAATATCCGACCTTCTAATCATGTGTTGATGACCTAGTCATTTTTTGGTGCCCAACACGCATAAAGCTATTGTTCACCGATGAAAAATGCTTCCACATTTATCCTCATAAAATGTCCATGCAAACACGCAGGCCTATGACTTGTTATATCAACTGATTCGACGAAGAACAAGCTGAAAAAATTGGTGTCGAAACTCACTGTCTATGACTGGAATGCAGGCATCATGCTTCATGCGGAAAGCCTCAAAGCCATCGCAGGATCTTTCCCCCAGACATCCGCTGTACAGAAGCGCATAAATCTCAAAGTCGCCTGCACCCTTGAAGCAGCTATTTTGCATTGATGCAGCTTACGAAGGTTGCGAGTGTTGTTCACCTTATTTGAACATGTCAGTCAGCTCTGTGGATCTGTATCCATCTGATTCCCCATTTGTCGAGGCATTGCGGCAATTTATTTAAGGTAGATCAACCATGATTGCAATTTTTCCTCCTCCTGAAGATTGAGAATCTTCCATGCCTAGGTGCGTTTCAAGCATTTGCATAACATCAGTCAATCGTCATCCGACAATCTTCATTCCCAAATATCCTGCAACTCCCCCGATATAACCCAACTTCTTTTGTTGCCATTTAAAGTAGATGTTAGCAGCCTTTCGATTTTAAAGTTAAAATCCATATATTGTGGAATGGCTTAAATGACTCGCCCCGGCAAATGGAGCTTGATTTGTCACTTCAATTTACTTCTGTGTGTTTTCCTGATCATAAAATCGTTTCCATTTTTTAACCATTAAAGAAGGATCATGCTCACAGAGAGATAAGCAATGGATTTAACTGTATCTATCCTGGACCCGGAGTATCTCAGTTGCACACACGTACAAATTTATTTCGATAAATGCAAAAATTGGATGCCAATCTTTCTGAGAACCAATCTGACAAGTTAGCTAATATGAATCCCAGGAATACCTGAATACCTGCAAGTAAGAAGCCATGAACAAATTAGTCGATAAAAAAAAAATGCTCGAAGCTTGCAGAGCCCGTGATTTCCTGTCTTGTACCTGGGCCGAGCCAAGGATGTAAATCAGTGAAAACCGCCGACCATGTATGAGGATGTCTTCCAACATGGCAACAGGTATCTCGAGGGAGGCACCTACTGATGTCACTAGGGAAGTGGTCCAAACAACGCTGAGTGCCCTATTAATAATATATGAATCTTATTAATATGATTCAAGAAGGTAGAAATCGCCACTCATCGAGGTTTAGCCTCTGAAATAACTAGAAATAATCACAGAGGAAACTTCCGACGAAGCGGTTGGCAAGAACAACTCCCCCCACGGCTGCAGACTGAGGAAAGGCAAATTTGGGCTCTGTGTAAAGCATTGAGAGGCCAAACTGAAAAAACTCCGAGCATTAAAAATTAGTTAAGGCACCATTGTTGAAGAACAGAGTACTCAGTTTTATTGCCACTGGCTTTGTACAAGATTTAGAAAATCATTAAAATGCGTCTTTCCATATGAAAACTTTGCACCACTTTTGCAACTTACTACTCTTATGGCTCAACGTACGTTCAGCCACAATTGTAAAATGCCTGTGACTGGGTGTTAAATACTTAACATTGAAGAAAGAGGCATAGCATGGAATGCCAGATGGGCATTTGATTCTCTTCTTGATGTTGCCCATTCAAGTCCAACTCTACGTGCTAGTACTTTATTGTCAATGTCACCTGTTCAAATGCTGCCGAATCTTCTCCACAGATTCAAGAGTTCTGCCATTTGTAAAAGGTGGGGGACGGTCTCTAAGTTATTTTTGACTTGGTGTTCATTCTACCAACAACGTGTGTATTAAGTCTATGCGTATGTATGCTGAGACAAAAGGAGTACAAAATGATTCACCTTACGGTAACATTGGATAATTCAGCAGACCTGAACCAACCATCCAGTAAAACTGAACATGGCAAGAAACAGAGACTTGAGCTATCCATTTTGCTCTGACCACATTATGGATTCACAAGGAACTCCCTCCACTAAGAAGATTATACGAACAAGATAATCAGAACATGTTTTAAATTAAACCCTTGAGGTAATGGAAGGGATATGCAGCAGTGCTGCCCACTTTCCTCTCGACCCTCTTACTCAGAGGAAATTGCACACCATCATTGCGAAAAAAACTCATGCTCATGAGGAAGTTGAAATTAAGGGATTGTTCTTACCAAGCCACCAGAGTGCGAGAGGCGTGAATAGTCCAATGCAACCAATTAACTTTTGCATGTCTACCCTTTCTCCTTCCTCTCCAGCGTACTTCTTGAGAAGCACTGAAATTTCTCATATGATTATCATTAGCTTCTATCTCTATTGAAAATTTCAACTGAAAGAGAATTTATTTTGGAGAAATAGAGAATGCTGTACCAGCAAATAGTCCATCAATTGCAGCCAAGATAATCGCGAAAAGATTCCCTAGAAGAGAGTTGGTTCTGCTGTTGAAGGAACAGATTGAACACTGAAGAAGAAAACTTTATTAGTTGCTGATCAGTAATTTCAATCAATACGCCTAGTAAAGTACAGTTTCAGAGTAAAATGAAAGCAGAACCCAAATAAGAACTAAATATGCAGATGATCGACTAAACATATTTTTTCGTTATTATATCAACTTCATTTGAGTTCCAGAAGAACCATCTCACAAGAATGTTTGATCTCTAATAGGAAACTGATATTGCTAGTACCAACACCTAGAGAGGGGGTGAATAGGTATAAATGAAATTTATGCACTAAAACAAATAGTATAAAGTCTGATAATAACAGAATCAGAATATCAATTTTGAACACAATCTAGATATGGTAGACTTTGTAGTGTGTAATCAGAAATAAAAGAGTGAGGGAAGAGAAGATTGCAAACACAGTTATAGTAGTTCGGCTTTTGTCAAGCCTACATCCATTCTCTACGCGATCAACCAATTAACTAAATTTTACTATGTGATCAAATGTGATCAAAGGTGATTACACACTCTTGAGTGTTAGTTTTGGTGATGATATATTTCACTAAGTCACTCTTCTTGGCAATACACTTGGATCACTCTGTTTTTGCACTTTCTCAGACAACTTGTGAAGAATAAAATCAGATTTTGGAATATTGTATTTGCTATACTCTTCTTTTGGTCATATCCTCTCCATATATACTCTCTGAGCCACAACTGACTATTGGCTATCACCTTGAGAGATTTGCCTTCCATTTTCTTTCTTGGGCAAACTCCATAAGGAAAGGTTTCTTAACCGTTGAAGATAGATTGAATCCCATTTGATTCTATTTGCCCATACAATCAGAATCTGGGTTTCCATAAGTGTTCTATTCTTATTTGGATATTATCTTGATGATTGATCTTGTTAATCAATTTGATTTACCAAAATCAATACGAATAAGATAAGTGAAATTCATAGCTGTTGGTGATTTTGTCCTCATTTTGGTCCTATAGGTTTGTTCTGATCCTTGATAGAATGAGATTCTGTGTCTTTATGCTTCTTCTTCTGTAACACGTAGACTCAGAAACGTTCCTTTGCTTCTCCTTCTATAACAAGTAGACTCAAAAGAATACGTCAACATATGACTCTTCTTCCTCAGTTTGTATTTGAAGTTCTGTGTGCATAAAAGGATTTGTTAATATAAAACTAGGAATTTTCTCAATAATCTCCCCTTTTTGATGGTGACAAAACTGTTTATGCAGATGTTTTGTTGTTCCTGCAAACATGGTTAGGCAAAGCACATCATATATATGATATAGTAGTAATATGCATTATACTCAGTCACACAATAAGAAGACGGCTTTCTGGGAACTCGAGTAAATGTAAAATCCTCCATATTTGTGATTGACTCTTCAACCTTGTTGATGCACTAAGCGAAGACTGACTCCATTCTTGCCATGTTCTGTCATTCTACTTTTCAAGAGCCTCCAGTTTGTTGCTCAGGGATGTTTTCAGAGTCTGTAGGTCGATCTCCATAGCATACTACTGAATCTTGATTTGCATAAGCAAATTAACTATCCTACCATAATTTGGGTCAGGATCAGATTGAGCGCTGGATTCTCCAAGCAGCAAGTTGGGAGACCGTGTTTCAAATGATATCCTTTTAGACTGTTGATCCCCCTGAGTTGTTGCTCTGCTCGTTTTTCAGCATTTCTCTTTGGGATTTGTCCCACTGTCTCTTGAGGAGATCTGCTCATTCTATCACTAGAGTGTGAGATTTCATGAGCTTGGTTAACATCCACCCCCGCGTCATCTTCTTTCTCAGGAATAGTCATTCTAGCATTAGGTTGTTCTCCTTCTTCTTGCCCTGTTGGTTTTTCTTCTTGTTCCTGCTCCTATTTAGGTTCTTCCTCATCAGACACAACCACATCTCCAGCATCTTTTTGTGCATCCTCATCGGGTTGACTTTTTGCTTCTGCTCTTTGTGGAGTCTCTACTACTTGTTCACCTACTGCTTCTGCTTCTCTTGGTCAAGCAAATGTAGTACGAACTGCAGAGGCAATCATGTCAGATAGAGTCTCCTCTTCATCTTCATCTTGAGGCAGAAGTGTTCTCCTTCTTCTCTTTGTCTGTACTGAGGATACCACTTCCTTTTCCTTCCTTTTTTTTCCTCACTGGCAATGGTTGTTGTCTTTGGTGATTCATTTTTCTTACTCCTCCAAATTTCAACAACATCCTTAAGGCGCATCTTCGTGATCATCTTTTCTCCAATGGGCATCAAGGATAAAGTTCTGGTACAAAATTTCACAGGCTATTGAATTTTGAAGTGCTAGAAGATTCTTGTCACTAGAGCTCCATAAGGCAGTTGCCCCTTTTCTTTCAAGGCAGTTCTGTACATGTGCAACATCACAGTATGTGAGAGAGAGAGAACAAAACACATTTCTCAATAGCCCACATCATTTTAGCCTCGAAATTAGCCACATCAGTCTTTGAAGAAGCCTTTGGTCTAATGCAGTTGATGACAATCTTATGGAGAATAATTCTAGCTCAAGTATGTGATATTTGCCTTTAGGACATTTCCTTTGGTAAGGTGCTTACAGGCAATTTCGTAGGACACTCCAATCGGCCTAAATTCTCCCCTTTCTACTTTCAAGATGTCAGCCATGATATTCACATCAAGATCATATACATTGTCACAGATACTGAATTGCAATTTGCTAGGAGATGGAAATGATAGGTTTGAATAAAAATATGCCGATAGTTCTAGATAAACCTCAAACGTGTGCATGCAAAAGTGATCCATCTGCAATTGTTCAAAATTCCCTCTAAAGCTTAGTCCTATTGCATCCAGAAAATCAAAATCTATTGTCCAATGATTCATTATCCCTCTGTGAAGCAATGAGGCATAACATTCCTTATGTTCTTTTGATCAAAACAGTTTGCCTCTTAGATTTTCGACCACAACAACAACACCCATTTTTACTTGAAAGTTTTTAAACAACTTTTCATCATCATCTTCTCACTTTCCCTCCCGCAAACTTTCAACGCCACTTTTAGGGTTAGGCGTCTAACCAACCTATTCCGAAAAATCTTGTACTTTCAAGAAGGCGTCCATCAACTTGACCTCATTTCCGTAACCATGATCCTTCAAATACTCAATCAGAAAACTATCTGAAGCCCCCCTCTTTTTCAGAAGATCATACATCTTATAGACCTTCTTAGGATCCCTTACTTCAATAGGCTTAATAACAACTACTGACATACCTTTGCCACCTATCTCAGTTTCATCCCGTTGCACTAAGTGCCTGAGAGAATGCCGTACAGGTTGTCTTGGAGATTCCTCTTCGGAAGACTTCATCAAATCAAAGTGAGTCTCTCCTCCTTCAATGGTCCTTGGTCCTTTGCTTACAATGCGGGAGGATCTTCTTTGTGAAGAGATTGACATCGATTTGGAGGATTTTGAAGACATTTTGCAGAGAGAAGAGGGATGTTTTGGTTTTCGTTGAGGAAAAGAGAGTCTTTAGGGTTTGCAGAGAGGGTTCGAAAATGCAAGATGTTTTGGTGAGAGAGACTCGATTTTAGGGAGCTTTAAATACTTATGAACTGGTGCGATGAAAAGACACAATTTTTGGAAAAAACTGTAAATGGCAGTTTTTTGAAAATTCAAAAAAGTTGTTAAAAAATAGATTCAAGTAAAATAGACATAATCAAAAAGGCAATCATATCATATATTTGCAGATATTAACTTATCATGTTTGATCATATAAGGAAATAACTTACGCGCCAAAATTTAAACTTCCAAATTTGTGAGTATAGTCTTTTGAGTACGATCCAGAAGATTTCTCCTTCTAGAAGATTGCCTGACTTACCTGTCTTTACTAGACCTTAAACAAATGTGTTAGTAATATTTAAATTACTACAGATAAAACCAAATATACCTTTGTCCAGTGGTTTGGTGAAAATATCTGCCAATTGATTCTTAGAATCAATAAATTTGACATTTATTTCACCATTTTGCTTATGGTCTTTTATGAAATGGTGTTTGATTTCTATATGTTTTGCTCTTGAGTGAATGATCGAATTCTTTGTGAGGTTGATAGCACTTGTATTGTCACACCATATTTCCGTGCAAGTCTCTTCCTTTCCATAGTCTCTTAACTGTTGGCTTATCCATAGAACTTGTGAACAATAGTTGCCAATAGCAACATATTCTGCTTTTGCAGTAGAGAGAGCTACAATGTTATGCTTCTTGGAGAACCATGAAACTAGCATCTGTCCCAGAAGTTGACATGTTCCAGACGTATTTTTTCTGTCTACTTTACAACCAGCTAAGTCAGCAATTGAGTATCCGAGAAGTGTGAAATCTGTTCCTTTGGGATACCACAAGCCTAGCTTTGGATTAGTAGCAACATATTTTATGATATGTTTTACTGCTGAAAGATGTGATTTTCTGGGATCTACTTGGAATATAGCACATAAGCACACTATATAAAATATCAGGTCTAGAAACAGTAAAGTAAAGAAGAGAAATGATCATGCTTCTATAGATCTTCTGGTCAACTTTCTTTCCCATTTCATCTTTGTCTAGTTTGGTGGAACTAGACATTGGAGTTTCAGTTTTCTTGCAGTTTTCCATACCAAACTTTTTGATCAAGTCTCTTGCATATTTCTCTTGAAAGATGAAAGTACATTCTTTTGATTGTTTGACTTGAAGACCTAAGAAGAATGTTAGTTTTCCCATCATGCTCATCTCGAATTCTTCCTGCATGGACTTGGAAAATTTCTTGCACAAGAGTTCATTAGAAGAACCAAAAATTATATCATCTACATAAATTTGAACAAGTAGAATATCCTTAACTTCCTTTTTAATAAAAAGAGTTGTGTGTACCATACCTTTCTAGAAGCTATTGTCTATCAAGAACTTGCTTAGTCTTTCATACCAGGCACGGGGTGCCTGCTTCAAACCATACAGTGCCTTTTTAGTTTATAAACATGATCTACCTTTTTTGGTTCTTCGAAGCCAGGAGGTTGTTCAACATAGACTTCTTCTTGTATGAACCCATTTAAAAAGGTGCTTTTGACATCCATTTGGAATAGCTTGAAATTATGGCAACAAGCATAGGCAAGCAATAGTCTAATTGCTTCCAATCTGGCTATGGGTGCATAAGTCTCATCATAGTCTATTCATTCTGCTTGTGAGTAACCTTTGGCTACAAGCCTTGCTTTGTTTCTGGTTACCTTTCCTTGATCATCCACTTTGTTTCTGAATACCCACTTTGTTCCTATGATGGTTCTTTCCTTGAATCTAGGTATTAGTTCTCATACATCATTTAATCTGAACTATTGGAGTTCCTCTTGCATAGCTTCTATCCAGCTTTTATTTTCAAGAGCTTCATCTACTCCTTTGGGCTCAATTTCAGAGATGAGTGCCAGTACGCTTATATCTTCCTTGTTCCTTGATCTAATTCGAATTCCTTCCCTGATACTTCCAATTACAAGATTTTGTGGATGACTGGACTTATGCTTCCAGTTTTTGTTATAACCCTCACTGTCATCAGGCTTTTCAAGTAATTGAGTAAAGTCCTTCTGGATGAGAGTTTGATCCTATGGATCTTCCACGACTACTTTCTGAGAAGAATTGGATTTTCTACTATATACAGACTTCTCAAGGTCTGCAATAGGTTTTGGATCTTTGAATGATATTATATTTTGTTGAGACAGATCTTACTCTAGAAACTTCACATACATGGACTCTTCCACAGATTGAGTATTCTTGTTGAATACTCTGTATGCCTTGCTTGTGATTGAGTATCCTAGATATATACTTTCATCTGATCTTTCTTCAAACTTACTCGAATGATTGTTGGCATTTTTTAGAATAAAACATCGATAACCAAAAATATGAAAATACGAGATAGCCAGTTTGCTTCCTTTGAAAATTTCATAAGGAGTTTTCTCAAGAATAGGTCTTAGAAAAACTCTGTTAATGATATAGCAGGCTATAGAAAATGCTTCTGCCCAGAAACGAGTTGCTACTTTGCTTTCAATAAGTAGAGTTCTACCCATTTCTTGTAAAGATCTATTTTTCCTTTCTACAACTCCATTTTGTTCTGGAGTATAGGGTGAGGAGAAAATATGTTGAAAGGCATTTTTGTCGTAGAAGTCTACAAAATCCTAATTTTCAAATTCTCCACCATGATCTGTTTTAATGCTAGAAATAGTATAACCTTTCTTGTTCAGAACTCTTTTTGCAAATTTTGAAAAATAAGAGAAGGTTTCTCCTTTATTACCAAGGAAAAATACCCAGGTAAAATGAGAGTAATCATCTACAACAACCAGACAATACCTCTTACCTCCAATGCTTTGGGTCCTTGTTGGTCCAAAAAGATCCATAAAAAGAAGCTGCAAAACATGATTAGAAGAAACATGTTTCATAGATTTGAAAGAGCTTCATACCTGTTTTCTTAGAGTGCGTGCAGAACAAAGTTCTAACTTTTTGTAGCTTAAGGAAGGCAGTCCATGAACAAGCTTCTTGGTTGACAATTTCGAAATCTGTTTCATACTGACATGTCCTAGTGTATGATGCCAGAGATTTGCTTCATCTTGAACTAAAATGAGATATTTAGCAATATTCTCATTTATATCCAGAAGATAGATGTTCCCATGTCTTTGTCTGGTAAAAGACTAAGATGAGTCCTAACTGGTTCCAAAACATACATTCTCCTTGAAGTTGATTATGAATCCAGCATCACATAATTGACTTATACTCAAAGAATTGTAGTTCAGCCCTCTGACCAGAGAGACATTGCTAATGATAAGACTTCTAATCTCGACTGTTCCTAGGCCAATAATGTTTCTTTTACTATTGCCTCCAAAGGAAACAGTTCCTCATTTTATTCTTTCCAATCCTATGAACATTCTCGAATCACCAATCATATATCTCGAACATCCACTGTCTAAATACCATTTCCTTTTGCTTTTGATACAATCAAAAAACATTCTCAAGTTTTCTTTGGTACCCAGACTTTCTTGGGTCCATGAGAGTTAGTAGAATAGGCTTTGTTAATCCAATTTCTCTGAACAGGTCTCCAAACTTTAGGACAAGTTCATTTGAAAATGATTTTTGTAAACCTGTCAAAGGGTCTCTGTCTGAGTCTCTCATTGACTTTTGGAAAATCTATTAAAGAATCATTTTCCTTGTTATATCCAAGTCTAGACTTGTTATAATAGGGAATCTGAATGGAAAGTATATGCTGTGAGGTTTTTGATCCTTTTGAAAATTTTGTAGTAATATCCAAAAATTCCTTTTTGAAAGATTTATTCTTATTTAGCTAAGAATCTCGACATTCCTTTGTTTTCAAAAATTCCTTTTGTAAATCATCAAAATTTTCTTTTAGAGAAAAATTTTGTTGACTCAGCTTGTAGTTTTCCTTTTTCAGTCTAGAGATCCTCTTAAGAGTGGATTTCATATTTAAACAAATCTCATTTATATAGTCTGAAACCTTAATAGGAATATTAGAATGACTGACCTCGATATCTTTGTCTGAGTCTAAATCGGATTTTGAGTCTACTTTGGAATTTGAGTTTGAGTGTGCCATCAGACAGATATTGCCATATTCATCTTCACTTTCTTCACACTCCATGTCGCTCCATGTTTCAGCTTTCAAGGCCTTCTTGTACTTCTTAAACTTTCCTTTATTCTTTTTTAGCGTAGGACAGTTTGGTTTTATGTGTCCCTTCTTCTTGCATTCAAAATAGATTACATCTTTGATAGAGTCTTCTTCATCCAATGTTCTTCTTTGTCCAGACTGTTTATTTTGCTTCCTACTATTGAACTTCTTCCCTTTCTTATTTAACTTTCTTACATTTTTTATCAATAGGGCAAGTTCTTCGTTGTCCATTTCATCCTCAGAGTCTGTATCATCATAATCAACATTACATTTAAGAGCAATAGATTTCTTAATCCTCAGAGTCTGTATCATCATAATCAACATTACATTTAAGAGCAATAGATTTCTTGCCCCTTGACTCAGCTTCTTCATTCATTTGTTCTACCTCATAGGATTGTAAGGTCCCAACAAACTCATCAACCGACAAGGGTGAAATTCTCAATTTCCAGTCATTTGATAGACCTCTCAAGAGCTTTGTAACCTTCATTGGTCCTGAGATTGGCTGACCTTGATATGCAAGCCCGTTTACTATTTTAGTAAATCCGCTAAACATATCTCCAATGGACTCTTCTTGCTTCATTTTGAACAATTCATATTGACCAAGCAGAATATTGACTTTGGTTTCCTTCACACGATCAATCCCTTCATAGATGACGTGTAGCCTATCCCATACTTCTTTCGCTATTTCACAAGAAGAGATTCGGTTATATTCATTTGGAGACAATACACAATAAAGAAAATCGATAGCCTTTGCATCTAATGCTTCTCTTTTTGTCAACTCTTCTTTTGAGAGAGTAGTAGAAGGTTCTGTTGATTTCCCATCATCCTTCTTTGCAGCCTTTCTAGCTTTAACATTGGGATCAATTCATTTCTCGACAACATCCCACTCCAGAGGATTCTTTGATTTGAGAAAATCTTTCATTTTGTTCTTCCATATGTTGTACTCTTTTCCATCAAAATATGGTAGTCGAATGTTGCTTTATCCTTCAATCAGACCTAGTGCAAGAATACTAGCCATAGAAGATCTTTAGCTCTGAAGTAATAAACACTCCAAAATACTGAGCACGAGACTCTGATACCAATTGATATTGCTAGTACCAACACCTGGGGGGGTGAATAGGTGTAAATGAAATTTATGCACTAAAACAAATAGTATAAAGTCTAATAATAATAGAATCAGAATATCAATTTTGAACACAATCTGTATGTGGTAGACTTTGTAGTATGCAATCGAAAATAAAAGAGTGAGGGAAGAGAGGATTGCAAACACAATTATAGTGGTTCGGCTTTTGTCAAGCCTACGTCCACTCTCGACACAGTCAGCCAATTGGCTAAATTTCACTATATGATCAAAGGTAATTACATACTCATGTTAGTTTTTGATGATGATATATCTCACTAAGTCACTTTTCTTGGCAATACACTTGGATCACTCTATTTTTGCACTTTTTCAGACAATTTGTGAAGAATAAAATTAGACTTTGGAATATTGTATTCGCTCTACTCTTCTTTTGGTCGTATCTTCTCCTTATATACTCTCTGAGCCACAACTGACTATTGGCTATCACCTTGAGAGATTTTCCTTCCATTTCCTTTCTTGGACAGACTCCATAAGGAAAGGTTTCTTGACCGTTGAAGATAGATTGAATCCTATTTGATTCTGTTCGCCCATACAATCATAATCTGGTTTTCCATAAGTGTTCTATCCTTCTTTGGAAATTGTCTTAATGATTGATCTTGTTAGTCAATTTGATTTACCAAAATCAATACAAATAAGATAAGTGAAATTCGTAGCAGTTGGTGATCTTGTCCTCGTTCTGGTCTTGTAGGTTTGTTCTAGTCCTTGACAGAATGAGATTCTACATCTCTTTGCTTCTCCTTCTATAGCATGTAGACTTAGAAACATTCCTTTGATTCTCCTTCTATAACAAGTAGACTTAGAAAAATACGTCAACATATGACTCTTCTTCCTCAGTTTGTATTTGAAGTTTAGTGTGCATACAAAGATTTGTTAGCATCAAAACTAGAAGTTTTCTCAACAGAAACAAGTATAATGAAAACAAAATTATGAAGTTGAATGAACTTAGAAAACAAAGACTACATACACAGTTGTGTTCGATTGTGATTGATTAGTACTTGAAGTCTTCCCTGGTGCAGTCATGGTGACTTCGGCTATACTGATAGAGACTGAGAGTACCTTTACTACATTTATAGAGTCCTATCCCAGAAATGCACTAATTAGAAGGGTGAAAAGTCCTAATGTCAATAACAGTATTGTGGAGCTGGCAACGCTTGTTCGTGCAAGTGCAATATTCATGAGATATTGCAAACAATAATGTCATCCTTCAATACTATGCTATATCTAAAGAAAATGCAATTTTATCTTTGTATTCAACATTATTACGCATTAGAATTGTCATGGTTTTTATATGACGTAGATCATAAAAAGATCATAGTAAGACCAAACATATCAATCAATTGATTCCAATAGAGGATAATATGTGAGTGCCAATTTAATGCGAAATATGCTGAGATAGACATGATTTTATATCGGCAAACTAGTGCTTCTCTTGTGAGCCCCACAATGATACTTATACCAACTTGAGAAGCTATGAAAATCAACTACTTTGTCTCAAGGAATAAATGATAAGACACTCGAAAGCATAGTCGTGGCAAAGAATGTTAACCATAAAAACAAAGTAGTTTCTCACCTCACAAATAAACCAAATAGGTGCAAGGGTGCAGGCAACTTTGAGAATTTGCTTGCTTTTCATCCTCTCCTCTTGTTCCACAATGTCATCATCTTTTCCTTTTGAAACAGAGGCCTTTCCTTGTTCAAGCAAATGAACTTCTTCACCTGTTGAATCCACCACACTCAACCTTTCTTGATTCACAATTTCAATATCACCCTGCTTCCCATTATTTTTTCCAGGAGAATCTGGACCTGCACAAATTGCATCAACTGTCTCTGCACTATCGCCACTTTCACTAGTATGGATTTTAAGGATTTCAGTAACCAATTCTCGAAGAATGCTATGGGAAGATAGAATGCCAAGAGCGAAGTCCCGAGATAGGTCACTGCGAATGGCTGCTCATAGTTCTCAAAAACACCCTTTTACACAAGTTGATATGTTAAGCCAACAAAATTTATTGCCATGGAGGAACTGAAGTTCTTTGGATTCATAAATTTTTCTCAGCAAGGAAAAAAAATTAAATCAGGATCAGCATTTGAAGCAATATAAGATGGTAATGTTAGGGAAATCCCTTATGATGTCTTGAAGATAACAAAATAAATCAAAGGCTACTAACATGTTTATTGATTGAATAACTTGGTGAAAGATGCACAAGCCGTTATGTAGATAATGGAACACTTCTGAGTCTATGAGTCTCAAACGGAGAAGCAAAGGAATGCTTCTGAGTCTACGAGTCTTAGACAAAAAAGCAATAGAACTTCTCTGAGTCTACGTGTACCAGACGAAAAACACAAGTAAACGTAGAACCTCAGTTTGACAGACCCAAAACGAACTTACAGGACCAGACCGAAAGCAAGATCACCAACGGTCATAAATTTCACTTACCTTATTTATATTGATTTTGATATATCGAATCAATTAGCAAGATCAATCATCAACACAACTTCCAAAGAATGATAAAACACTTATAGAAACCCAGAATATGCAACGGCTAGTAATCTAGTTTGGATTCTACACCAAAATAGATTTGATTGACTCAATCTAATTGATTGGCAATTAGATCTCGAAGACAAGAACTTTCCTAACGGAGAAACTCTATTTATGGAAACCTAGATTCTATTTGTATGAGCGACTAGAATCAAGATGTGGATTCTGTTTTTGTCACTCAACGGCTACCAAATCTTCTTGATAAAGTTTTGTCTAATGGGTAGATTGGAAGACGATCATCTAGATACTGTCCAACGGCTAGTTTGGAAGTGGAGGAGTATATAAGGAGATTGAGGGACCGAAGAGCAAGTAAGAAACGAAATGTAGAATCTATAATTCCAAAGTGTGGGCGTACTTCGACCATATACTCTTCTCTTATGTGAGCTTAAAAGTATGTGATCGTGAGAGAAATACACAAAAGTGACTTAGTGAGATAGTGTGACCTATCGCTGAGTATTTACACTCAAAGTTGTAATTTCTTGTTGATCATATAGTGGAATCAAGCCAGTAGGTTGTTAGCATGGGAGAGTGGACGTAGGCTTGATCTAAGCCAAACCACTATAATATTTGTGTGCAATTTTTATTATCCCTTAATCTCTTATTGATTATTATTGATGTTAATACTAGCAATATCAATTGGTATTAGAGCCTCATGCTCAGTATTTTGAAGGGTTTATTACTTCAGAGCTAAAGATCTTCCATGGCTAGTATTCTTGCACCAGGTTTGATTGAGGGACAAAACAACACTCGATCACTATACTTTGATGGAAAAGAGCACAACATATGGAAGTACGCTTACAAGTCTCTACATATCACGATATTATCAAAAGACATATTTAGACGAAGATCAACAAGGATCATCTTTAATGGTATATTTTAAATATATATACCTTGGGTAAGAAAATAAAATGTTCCATCTTTATCATCATGCCTTTCAAATTTATACACAAATTTTTATGATTCTAGATGATTTTTATGACTCACGTGTAATTTATATTGCAAAAAAAAAAAAATGTCTTGTCAGATATTGCACATTTTTATTACTTGATTTGACATGTGATAAAAATATCTACTTTCTTTTTGCGTACTACATCAATAATTTCCTTTTGAAATTTATGCTTAAGGGAAATTCCTTTAATCTTGAAAGATATTGTTGCATTTTGGGATTCACTTGCTATATTTAGAAGATCTTTTATATCATGCAAGTTTGATCCGCAAATTGGAGGAAAGTATGTGCGTGATATTTTTTGTGCAAAGATTATTATCTATTTTACAAAGATTTGCAGGTTGCAAAAAAAAATCTTTCCATATGAGATTGGGAAAGCTTGATTTGAAATTATGGAGATTTTATACTTTTTTCGAAGGCTCAGAAATTCTACTCATTGCACAAAATTCTCACAAATTATTAAGTAGGCCCCTAATGTGTCATATGAAAGGTTGAATAGCTTTCTGAATTGCAATTTTTATATATATTGTTACATATGCTATTCAATTTATTTTAAAAAAATGATATTATATATTACGTGAAATATTATAATAGTGCATTTGTGTAGAAAGTTTGTTAAGTTTGTGCAGATTAATTTTGAGGCAAGCTTGATTAAAGAAAACAAACTTCTACCTCAAAATTCAAAAGTAAGAGAATAGTGCAGTTGTCGCTGCTACAAAGGAAATAAAGGAATAACATTCTATTCAATATGCACAAGCCGCGATAAGTATTATCGCAAATGCTGTCATGAGGACAGGGGGAAAAAGTGAGTGTAAAAAGAAATAGGGAGAATCATGATCATTTTGAAAATGCAACAAATTGAGGAGGAGCATTGATCAAGTATGGTAGATTTTTTTAATTGATCTTGACCTTGATTATTACGGAAGGAAAAGATTGCATTATGTGCTTATGATGCTTTGATTTATCAATATATTTAAAAGCATAATTGCACATCTACATATTCAAATATTGTTTTGTCATCATCAAAAATGGGGAGATTGTTAGGGAAATCCCTTATGATGTTTTGAAGATGACAAAATAAATTAAAGGTTACTAACGTGTTTATTAATTGAGTAACTTGGTGAAAGACGCATAAGCCGCTATGCAGATAATGGAACACTTCTGAGTCTATGAGTCTTAGACAGAGAAGCGATAAAAAGTCTCTGAGTCTATGTGTACTAGATGGAGAATACAAGCAGACATAGAACCTTGGTCTGACAGACCCAAAATGAACTTACAGGACCTGACCGAAAGCAAGATCACTAACGGTCATGAATTTTACTTACCTTATTTATATTGATTTTGGTATATCGAATCAATTAGCAAGATCAATCATCAACACAACTTCCAAAAAATGATGGAACACTTATGGAAACCCAGAATATGCAACGGCTAGTAATCTAGTTTGGATTCTACACCAAAATAGATTTGATTTGCTCAATCTAATTGATTGGCAATTAGATCCCAAAGAAAAGAACTTTCCTAACGGAGAAGCTCTATTTATGGAAACCTAGATTCTGTATGTATGGGCAACCGGAATCAAGATGAAGATTCTGTTTTTATCACTTAACGGCTACCAAATCTTCTTGATACAATTTTGTCTAATGGGTAGATTGGAAGACGATTCTCTAGATACTGTCCAACGACTAGTTTGGAAGTGGAGGAGTATATAAGGAGATTGAGGGACCGAAGAGCAAGTAAGAGATGAAATGTAGAATCTATAATTCCAAAGTATGGACGTACTTCGACCATATACTCTTCTCTTATGTGAGCTTAAAAGTATGTGATTGTGAGAGAAATACACAAGAGTGACTTAGTGAGATAGTGTGACCTATCGTTGAGTATTTGCACTCAAAGTTGTAATCTCTTGTTAATCGTATAGTAGAATCCAGCCAGTAAGCTATTAGTATGGGAGAGTGGACGTAGGCTTAATATAAGCCGAACCACTATAATATTCGTGTGCAATTTTTCTTATCCTTTAATCTCTTATTGATTATTATTGGTGTTAATACTAGCAATATTAGGTAACACATGTTTCACCAATTAAACCATGTAAATAACTAGGATCACCAAATGAAAACTCTGAAAACAACATCAAGGCGTGTCTCTGATTAATAACTCAGCTGTTAAATGGAATGGAAAGCACGTGATGAAACCTGTACGAGTATAACGAACCATGCATGCTGAGTTGGCTCAATTTAGATGTATAGTCATATTTAGGGATGCTTTGCGTTGTTAGTTAGCTTAAAATGAAACGATAAATCATCATACAGAGGTGTATTTACTCCCATGAGGAAAGATAAGGACACCGAAGATTATCTGATCAACTTTCCTCTTTCCCGGAACTTCTAAACCATTAGGTAAGCTCATTTACAAAAAGATCAAGATGCATTTTGATTCTTGACCAAATTGTTATATCTTCCCACTTTTTCATAAAGATTGAGCATGTTTTGCTCATTTTTATATTCTTAGTGGTGATTCTGTGTAATCCCACTTTGGAGGATTATGTGTGATACAAAAACATCCTCAAAAAGTTCAGCTGCACCGAGAAAGCTTAGCATAACTGAAGAAGGATTGAAGCCATATTTTCTTCTTCTTCTTCTTTACCCAAAAGAAAAAATAAAAGGAATGCAAGAATAAATTTTGCACAAACACAGAGAGAGAGAGAGAGAGAGAGAGAGAGAGACTAACCTGAGTGACTTCTGCAGAAGTGACCCATGTGATCACAAAAGTGAAAAATGAGAAGCAACCCACCTCTGTATCTCCAGCTCATTTTGCCTATTTCGACAGATATCAGTTTACAAGCAAAGAAGAATAAAGAAGACAGAACTTGCGAAGAAAAACGAAACGTTTAAGAGAAGAGAGAGACGGAGAGATACAAAGACGGAGAGAGACAGAGACGAAGACGGAGAGACGGAGAGACAGAGAGAGAGGCGCTGGTGCGCGTTGATGCGAACGGAGCTTCGTCGCCCCTTACGATTGTCTGTCGGTGTGTGTTGGCGTAAAAGCCAGTAAATCTCTTTGATCCTTATTAATCCGAATTAATTCTCTTCCCTTCTTTACAATCTCCTATATTTGGCCGTGATTCCCTTTGTGATGGCGTTTACCCAATTGTGCTCATGCAATCGTTTTTATCTGGTCAACACTTCTTATGTTGTTTCTTTCTTTTTGTCCTCGCGGGTCCCAGTTTCCTTCTTCTTCTTTCCTTCCACTCTTGTCACCTCGCACTTCTCCGCTCTTGCAAATCGTTGCCGTGCTCTTCTTTCTACGCCTCCCGCTCCTCCTTCCTCTTCCATAAATATCTTCTGCATCTGCAATCTCCAAAAGAGCTGCTTACTTCGACAATTCGCACCTTCCTCATAAAGAAGGTATGGTTCTGGCAAAAGCTTGTTTTTTTCCCTCTTTAATGCAACAGCTATCTTTTGCCAAGCACCCTCTTCTTCCTCGTGATTCCCGGCCGCAACCTCGTCCCGAATTCTCCTCTGGACGCTTCTCTTCGTTCATTGTCCGAGCCAGCTCTGTTCTGGTTGTTATGCCGGTACAATTACCAAATGTTAACGCCTTCTTCTTCTTGTTCTTTATTTTGCCCCTAGTCTGTTATCGTGTTCACGCTAAACAGTATTTTTGAAGGCCATCGATCTACTGTAGTTATGGATCCATTTGTTTCGTGTCGAATGATTTAAAAAATTAAATTTAAAGAAATGATTGTTTGTATTGCTTAAAGTAATTAGACAGTGAAATTTTTTTTTATTATAGACAATAATTTATGTATAAACATTTTTTGTAAATGAAGAAAAGATTTTTCTTTTATTCTTTTTTGGAGGGAAAATTGTCTAAAAAGTCATAAACTTATTGTACTTTTGCCAATTTGATCTTAAACCTTTTAATTTTTCAATCCAGTCCTAAATATTTTCACTTTTTGCTAATGTAGTCCTAAACATTTTAATTTTTCAATCCAGTCCTAAATATTTTCACTTTTTGCTAATGTAGTCCTAAACCTTTTACTTTTGTCAATTTTATTTTAAACTTTTCCACCTCTTGCCAATTTAGTCTTGAATATTTTCACTTCTTATTAATTGAGTCAATGCAACTAATTTTAACCAAAACTTACTAACATGGACCGTCAGCACTGACATAACACTTTTTAAATAATATTTTAATAATATTATGAATTTTTTTATGGTTTTTTCTCTCTTTTCTTTTTACTTTTTTTCTCTTTTTTCTGGTTTTTGGACCTAGACCTAGGGCCGGCAAGGGTCAGCTAACGACCCTCACTAGCCCTTGGTCCAAAAACCATAAAAAGAGAAAAGAAGAAGAAGAAGAAAAGCCACAAAAAAATTCGAAATAGTATTAAAATATTCTTTAAACAGTGCCATGTCAGCGCTGGCAGTCCACATCAGCAATTTCCAATCAAAATTAACCAGATTGACTCAATTGGCAAGAAGTTAAAAGGCTTAAGATTGAATTGGTAAAATTGAAAAAATTAGGACTAAATTGACAAGAAGTGAAAATGTTTAGGACTAAAATGGCAAGAAGTGAAAAGGCTTATGACTGAATTGACAAAATTGAAAAGTTTAGGATTATATTGATAAAAGTGTAACGGGTTGAAGATTTTTTAGACAATTTTCCTCATTTTTGTAATCTATACAAGCGATCGTTTTTAGGAAAATGTTTTTATCAACAAATGGATCAATTTGCCCTCGGACCAACACAATGTTTTTATCAACTTGACCATCTGAGAGTGTCAAACATTGGATTCAAACCATTATTAACAAAAAAATCCAACCGTGGCGTTGGCCATTGCACCGTTGTTTCAGTCCCCCTCAAAGCTCTCAAAGAAGGATCAATCATTCTGAGACCAAAGTGCATTGCTTTCTTATTGGTAACAATCCAATGGTTTACACCTCCTCAGAACTCAAGCTCACAATGTCATATGTTCTCAGAAATCATGTACTGACTCGCTTCAGTGGTAAGGAAGAAACACTGAAACTAATCATGGGGCAAATAATATCTTTATTTTGAGCATGACTTGGTGTCAAGGCTTCTGAGCAGAGAACATGATGAAGGCTTGCTGAATTTTGCTTGTGTAATTGGTTAGACCAATGTGAACAAATCCTCGATCTCTTCGGCAGTCAGAAAGCCGATATTCTGTGCATTTCTCTGCCTCACAACCAAACATTGTCACAAAAAAGTTCAATGCATATTATGAGAATAACAGCTTGTCTTAGAGACAACCTTAAGGAAATCACTCTGTACGAAAAAAAAAGTTTCATGGAAATCCACCAAGACAGAGATGACAAGACGACGAAGGAAGAAAACCTTTCGGTCTATAGTGTTGTCTGAGTGCATTTCCTTCTGACTTCACAAGACACCCTATGGGGAGTTTTAACAGAGGATGGATCGTCCAGCGTACATCAGAAAGTCGTAAGAGTAGGGGGTGTGTGGCAATCAGAAGCTCTCTCGAGTAACAGAAAATATGCTAATTGCACCATGCAATTATAAAGTTTGAGGTATAGGTGCACGGATCAGAACCATTTGCTCAAGAAATTTCAACTTTGGAAAGTAGAGGGTAAGAGTCAGCCTCGGTAGAATGGTTTAACCAAGATAGTGAGCGAAAAAGGAGATCCCGACTAATCTGCTAATTAGATTATCTACTACAGGGCATATGTGAATATTTGAAATAGATCTTGCATGTGGGTGTTGCAGTAATTTATATTACTTACGAATGCTCCACGTTTGTTGTTGCTATAACTCAAGTTGACGTATTACATTTTACAAAGCACATATGAAATGATTCTTGGAAACAGTCACACAAGTAACCATTGATGGAAGTATATACTATATCCGGAGCAACTGGGCTCGCCACCAGTCCACGATATGGATTACTTGTCAATACACATGCATTGGATGTTCGAAATCTAAACCTCTGTCACAGACCTTAACCAAACAATGAGCCACTTGAGAGTGAATTAGTTTTTCTTATGTTCATCTCTTCATGGTCCAAGCGAAGTAGCAATATATGCAGGTTAAAGTGTACAAAACTGATCCCTCCCTTAATTGACAGAGTTCTAGAAGTAAACTACAAGAGTAAAAATGGGTCTACAGTGCCTACAGATGTACCTGTCTGAAAGGCCGTAATATCCAGGGAGTGGACGGAGTGTACTGGAGGAAAGTGGTTCCCACAAAAACTCCACCGCTTCTCAATACTCGAGTAATTTCTGCAATCTGCCATTACATGGAGAGGGGTCAAGAACTTTATATGAGCCATTTAATGGAGATGAAGAATAGTGTGTATATCAGAAACTTATTCCACAGCTAGAGCTTGTCAGACCTGTAATCACTGTACTTTCTTTTCTGCATCTTTTTTCGCATCATTGTACCGTGATTAGATAAACTGAATCTAACCGTTGAGTTAAGCCACATTCAGCCATTATGAAATTTGCTCTGAGCACTTTGGGGAGGAATTGCAGAATCATGCAAACTAGATCCATTATCATATTTTTCCATGCAGATATGAAATTACGAACTTCTAAAATTGTTGGGAAATCGTCTTCGTACTTGGGTGGAACAATGAAGTCAATGTGTGTTCGAATCAATAAAGCAATTACAACGGACTTTGAGACGTGATATCACTTTCTTTAAGGATTTATTTGCTCCACAAAGTTGCTAATGGTCACTGGCAAATTTCCTCCAGGATACAACAAAGTCTCAAATGAGAATACTAGATAGCAATTCTAGTATTTCTCCAGGGTCTCTCTAGGAAACAATAGAAAATCTTGGCTGCAGTTTTGGGAAGAGGATTCGAAAAGTTGTAACCATTGGTTTTTCAAAACCGACATACATATATAGAAACAAAGGCACCTCTTCGAAAGAAGTTACACAACGAACAGATGTGACTTTTCAAAAGAAGTTATAAAATGAATCAATATAACCCTTCGGGAAAGTTGCAAACTGAACTAGTATAATTTCAAAAGTCATCTTGAAAAGACACATATAGAAAATATGGCCAAAAATTTTCAATGAGATCAATATACATACATAAAGGTCTCTTTCGAGTTAAACTTTTACTTAGTGCAAGTATCTCAAGATTCTATCAAAGTGACAAATAGCTCGACTTTAAATTTGTACTTTTAAATGATAGAATCGGACATACCGCACATATACTAACCTCTTGTTTCAGTGAGAAGTTCTATATTACTCCGCACTATTATGGCCATGTGCTTGATCCTGTTTCATGAGCTCTCTAGAAAGTAACCCTTGACTTTCGTAAGAAGTGGCACCACTTCTAAGCTCATATAGGTGAAGTATTTATTATGTGTTTTTGTTACTATTAACACATTACAAAATTGTATAATACTTCATTAAGAATTCAATTCAACCTCAAAATGTAACAGACGATATTGACTTCTCATATCAGGGCTACATCAGTATCAAACAATCACATTCAGTAACTTGTTCTTACCCATTAAACCTTGTAACTAGTGATATTCTAGAAAAAGGTCGGGTTACCATTACTGGTGATTTTAATTAAAGGGTTTCAACCCCATTTCTTGTGAGGTCATTATTACCATATCTCTTGGTAAGGCCTTTGTCAAGGGATCGGCTAAATTATTACTTGACCTCACGTAGACAATTGTTAAGATACCATCTTTAATCAATTGTCTTACATACTCATGCCTTAGGCTAATGTGTCTAGACTTACCATTATATGTGGTATTATAGGCTCTTGCCAAAGTAGCTTGACTATCACAATGAATAGAAATAGGAGGCATAGGACTAGGCCATATTTTATTATCCAACAACAAATTCCTAATCCACTCAGCCTCTTTCCTAGTTGCCGCTAAAACAACAAATTTTGATTCCATCTTGAGTGAGTTATACAAGTCTGTTTCTTGCTCGACCAAGATATAGCACCTCCACCTAGTGTGAAAATCCATCTAGAAGTAGAATGCTTATCTCACACACTTGTAATCCAACTCGCATCGATGTATCCTTCTAATACGGCCTGATATTTATTATAGAATAGGCCTAAATTTATAGTTTTCTTAAGATAACCAAAAACTCGGGTAATAGCCTTCCAATGTTCTACATTTGGATTACTAGTATATCTACTCAACATGCACACAGAATGAGCAATATCAGGTCTAGTACAATGCATCGCAGACATTAAGGACCCTATAGCACTTGCATATTCAAGTTGTGCTATTGCTCTACCAGTGTTATAATTTAATTTAATACTAGAATCAAATGGAGTACTTATTTCCTTGAAACCAAGATGTTGAAATTTATTTAACAACTTTTCAATGTAATTATATTGGCTCAAAGAATAGCCCCCACTATGCCTTTTAACTTTAATACCTAAGATAGTATCCACTTCACCCAAATCTTTCATTTTGAAAATCGAAGTTAGATACTTCTTAGTCTCAAGAATTCCAGTCATGTTTGTTCCAAAAATAAGCATATCATCAACATACAAGCACACTAAGACGCCATAGTCTTTAGTGAATTTAGAATATATACACTTATCGGCACTATTGTGTGAGAAACCATTGGACAATATGACTAAATCAAATTTTTCATGCCACTGCTTAGGAGCTTGTTTGAGTCCATAAAGAGATTTGATCAATTGACATACTTTCTTTTCATTTCCGAGAAGAACAAAACCCTCGGGTTGTTCCATGTAAATTTCCTCATTTAAGTCTCCATTTAAGAAAGCAGTCTTGACATCCATTTGATGAACACAAAGATCATAAATGGAAGCTAGAGCAAAAAGAATTCGAATGGAGGTTATACGTGCTACAGGAGCATATGTATCAAAATAATCTATTCCTTCTTTTTGTCTATACCCCTTAGCCATCAGTCTAGCCTTAAAAGCTTGGATAGAGCCATCGGAATGATATTTTTTCCTAAAAACCCATTTGCACCCAATAGGCTTGGATCCTTTTGGTAATTCTACTAATACCCAAGTATTATTGGACATAATTGAGTCCATTTCGTCATTCACAGCTTCTTTCCAAAAAGAAGCATCCCTAGAAGACATAGCATCACTAAAACACTTAGGATCGTCTTCTAAGTTCAACACTAAAGGGTATTTATTTACCACGTTATTATTTCTGTCTCCTTCGAATTTCTTGTCACACTAGGAAATGGTTACTTAATTAATTTAGACTTAGCACATATTTCACATTTATCAAATTCACCATTGAAATTTATCAAGCCCAACCTTTTCATATTCTTTAAATAACGAATATTTATATGTGCCAACCTACTATGCCATAAAGATAAAGACTCAACAATATAAATAGAAGTAGCGATATTATTATTGATACTTAGTTGATACATGCCATCATTAGCATAGCCCTTTCCAACAAACAGCCCATTCTTCGACAGGATAACCTTGTCGGATTCAAATAAAACCCGAAACCCCCTCTTACAAAGTAAATCAATAGAAACTAGGTTTTTCCTAATTTCGGGTACAAACAACACATTAAGAAGAGTAATCTTCTTTCCAGAAGTGAAGTCTATCTCCACCGTGCCTTTGCCAGCAACTTTTGCAAGAGTATTATTTGCCATCAGGACCTCTTGAACATTTGGGTCGACGGTCTCTTCAAATTGCTTAAACATGTATTTGTCCTTGCACACATGGACTGTCGCTCCAGAGTCTAACCACCAACCAGATTGGATGGTTGTATAATTAATTTCAGAAACCATAGCCATCGAGCCATGAGGTTCAGAAATTTTCATATTTGAAAACATAGTTGAGATCATGGCCACATAATTTTCTTCAACCAAATTCGCATCTGCCTTCACTGTCGGAATGTTCTTGTCCTTTGACATGCTCTTGCGGTGAAAGCAGTCCTTAGCAAAGTGTCCCTGTTTGCCACACACAAAACAACAACCCTTCTTCTTCTTGTGTGTCTTCTTAAATTTATGCCCGTTCTTTACCTTGAAATTCTGGCCGATTTTTCGTTTCTTTTCCACAGCATTTACCTTGGTATCATACAAAACAGAATTATCACGTAAACGTGACTCTTCCTCAATACGAAGATGTTTCTGTATTTGCTCCAAGGTGAAATCCTCCGACTTATGCATCAGCCTTTTTCCATAGTCTTTCCAACTTGGAGGCAATTTGGCAATAATTGCTCCAACTTGAAAAGTTTCGGGAATTTCAATTTTGAGGGCACGAATTTTGTTGACAAGAACTTGCAATTCGTGGACTTGTTCCAACAAGGGCTTAGTATCAATAAACTTGAAATCAAAATATTTTGAGATTAAATACTTATTGGTACCTTGCTCCTCCGCTTTGTACTTGAATTCCAGTGCGTTCCAAATTTCTCTAGCCGATTTCATCTCAATGAACAAGTCATACAACCTATCGGACAGAGTATTCAGAATGTGTCCACGACATAGCAATTCGTCCTCCTCACGTTTCTTCTTCTCCTTGTTAAACCTTTCAACGGTTTCTGAACTTGGTTGTCCTCCCTCAATAGTAGGCTTTGGATCTTCAATAGGCACCAAGCTAGGATCCAAAATGTAGGATATCTTCAGGGCAGTGAGTAGGAACATCATCTTGTCCCTCTAGCGAGCATAATTATTCCCATCGAACCGGTCCAATTTCACCATGTCTTGGTTCATGATTTTGATTGTCTCTGACTCCATTGTTGCAAATAAATCCTTAAAATTGTTGGGTAAAAGCGTCTTCGTACTTGGGTAGAACAATGAAGTCAATGTATGTTCGAATCAATAGAGCAATCGCAACGGACTTTGAGGCGTGTAATCACTTTCTTTAAGGATTTATTTGCCCCACAGAGTTGCTAATGGTCACCGGCAAATTTCCTCCAGGATACAACAAAGTCTCAAAATGAGAATACTAGATAGCAATTCTAGTATTTCTCCAAGGTCTCTCTAGGAAACAATAGAAAATCTTGGCTGCAGTTTTGGGAAGATGACTCAAAAATTGTTACAATAGTTTTTCAAAACTGACATACATATATAGAAACAAAAACACCTCTTCGAAAGAAGTTACACAACGAACATATGTGACTTTTCAAAAGAAGTTATAAAATGAATCGATACAACTCTTCAGGAGAGTTGCAAACTGAACCAGTATAATTTCAAAAGGCATCTTGAAAAGACACGTATAAAATTTGGAATAAAATAATTCAATTTAATTATTATTATTTTATTTAAAAATAAAATTCCGAATTTATTTATTTTAAATAATTTCCAAAATTCTAAAATGCAAGACAACCTTTCGAATAACAAAATTACCATATAACATCAAAATTAAAAAAAATTAAAAGATAGGAGATTGACACTAATTAAACCGCGCCACCGCGGGCGCGCAAAGTGCTAAGTGCGCCTAATAATCGCGCAATTATTCGCGCACCCGCACGCCGGTGTAGTGAGGTTTAGCCCACACTCTATCTTTTTCCTTTTAACAAATTAGAAAAGTTCACATTTATAAATTGACTTGTTTTTTCCAAACTTTCCTATGTGGGACAAGATTAAAAAGACACGCTTGGTTTGTTTTACAAACAAACATCCAACATCAGAGTCAAAAAAAATTTTAGACCAAACTTATTTCGTTGGAGTATAACATAGCACATGGTTCATATTGTCTTTTTCTTGTGCCTCATGTGATGTGATTCTTACGATCACTTCAATAAATATTACTTGCTGAGTTGCTGTGTCGGGCAGATCGTCTTCACAAGGAACAAGTGAAATTATGGCAATTGCTGATTAAAAGTGCGTTCATCGTGTCTTTAATTGATTCTTATGAAATTGAGGAATTCTTGATTTATGAAATTATCTATTAATAATAAAAATTATGCAAATTTGAATTGGGAACCCCACCCAACCGACTCCCTCAGATGATTCGCATATTTCGTGTGGATTTTTCTTGTTACCAAAAAGATATGCTTGTCGGATCTAGCTGGACAGTCAACGGGCATCATGGGGCGGTGTCTTCTTTACTCTTATCCAGCACATTCATCGATCTCCACTAAACGAGAGCTGTTGAAAGAGTTAGACCGTAGCATCTGAGATGGACGTGGCATTGTCATGCCCCGATCCTTCAACCCTCCAGCATGTAATAATTTTTTACTAATTATGACGTTTTAGAATGCGTTGTCGACTATTTATTTTATCTTACGATTAAACGCATGTGAAAGCAAATTATCACAACTCAGTCAATCACATTGATAGGGATAGTAAGATGACATAACATTGAATGCTTTCAAAATTACTACTTTTATTTATTTATTTGTTAACCCTAGGAAGTTTAATACTCACAAGTCCTTTCAACGAATGACTTCCTACCAACCAACAAAAACCAACGAGATCAGGGTTAACTAAACTCTTCTGGCATGAGGGCCAATCAAAAAGTGATGCATCATGTGCCCATCACATGCTCGGTCCTTGGAACCCGGTGCGATGTCACCTTGAAGTCCTGGTTCACAAGAACCCCAAACCGCACATGATGGTTCTCCATATTACGGGCTTGAAAAATATTAAACAATGATGAGTGAGATAAAATTTCAGCAACTTAATGACCTAGGCCTTATTTATGAAGTTAATTGGCCTCGAATGCAACTTATACATGTAGTTTATTATCGATAGTAGAGCAATAGCAAAGCAACCATTGTTTTGCTTTAACTATAAACATGAATGGGTATTTTAACCTCATAAAAGCCAACTAGGTCATCAAATAAACTTGCAGGTATTCTTATCTCACATTGGCACATACTCTGCACAATATAAATTATTACGTGCCATAATCAATGCAACAAGAATCTAATGTAATCAAAACACTTTTCATAATTTCCAAGTACAATGCATTCGCATGTGTTTCAATTATTACGACCACTCAGAGTCATGGCCGACACAAGAGTTAGTGGTCTTCCATCATGACCGGGTATTCATCATGACCACTTAGTGCATGCATGAAATCTATTAGGGGTCTTCTGGCTCAATCGGACATTTATCAAGACTACTCATGGCACACTCAAAATCTATTAGGAGTCTTATTAAGGCCATTCAAGACACACCCGCAATTAGGCGGGGGTATTATCACGGCTACTCGGAGCATGCTGGCAATCAGGCAAGGGTATTGGGTTCTCATTATTTGATCACGTCAGCACATCAACCTCTCAAGTCAATTTTCATCTTTCTCATTAGCCATGCAAGAGTGTTTACTGCTATACATCAAAATACTATAATTTTCACACGTAAAAATGTAGTAAAATATTCAGATGTGATCACATGCACATAATTAACCTATCAAACTTTGTATACTTCCATTTTAAAACACCCTTGCCCAATTTAACATGTAAAACATGGCACCCAAACGCTACACCTTGTGAATTACCATTTATATGTCTATAAAAATCCTTTTAAAAACTAGTAATCAAGGTTTCTCATGGGCAATTATTTCTCATGATGAAGCATGCTTCAAACAACATGGAACATGCATAATTCAACACATAATTTAAGTAGAAAACACATATAATTTCTACTTATCGCCTTATTGTGATAACATATCAACAATTTATCAATAGCTTATCACCTATTTAGTAGTAGTTTATCACCTATTTCTTGATAGCTTATTGCCTATTTAGTAGTAGTTTATCACCTATTTCTTGATAGCTTATCACTAGGGATGTGAGTGGTTCAGTTCAGTTTGATTCAGTTTAGTTCGGTTTTTCTATTTTTTCTGACTTTTTTTTTTCAAATCTAATGTCAATTACGGGAACTCTTCTCTTTATTTCTCCTCCTTGATTGTAGGAATTCCGCATCATCAATAACAAAATTCGCTCTTTACATGTCCATCCTTAAGCTCTAAATCAATCATTACATCCGAAAATCATATTTAAAAATCAATTCATATGAAGCATTTGTGACAATTAAAAATCAATTCAAAAGTGATGAAAGTACCGCCAAACAATCAAATCTGACTGGTTACTGCTATTGTTGTCCAATCAATTCTTTGAAGTTATGCGATGTGCATGTCGAATAGTATTTCGCCGGAAAGTTGCACTGATTCTTCATCTCGGATGTCCTGGATGAGGATAAGCAGTGGGTGGATGTCCTAGAGGAGAATAATAAGCAGCAGGTGGACAACCTAAAGGCGGATAACCTTGAACTTGAGGAGGAGGGGGATATCCATAAGGTGGCGACCCATAAGCTGGATTCGGCAGTCGTCCGGCTGGAGAAGGAACTGGCTGGTCAATCCTCGACATCTGCTGCACTGGAGGCACAATCATTCCAGTTTGTTGCCCAAACTTACCATGTCTCTTGTCCATTTCAATCTTATGTTGGGTCTGGATACGATCCAAAAGTCAGTAACTAAGCAATCTAATTCTCTAGTGAAATGTTCTTGACGTATAAAGTACTAAAAGTTTAAGCCTTTAGATGAAACAGAAATAAAATTTTTGAAAGAACAATTTGCAGTAGATAAATATATTCTCTTGCTCTAACTGCTAACCCTATCTTTTCTTCCCTGTACGTGATGCTTCTATGCTCTGTTTCCCCCGTTTTGTTTCAAAAGAATGAGGAAACTCTTATAACGAAGAACGAGCATAGTTTTAACAGTATCTCATGTAGTATCAGATTCCGGATGAATTAAGATTCAGGGGGGTAATTGGTTACCTGAGAGTTGTTTATGGTCTGAGATATAGCCAGAGTGAGCTTGGAAGTGACATCACTATGAGTGAGCGTGTAAGTCCTCGGAAGCTTCCCCGGGTGCTTCTTATCATCCACGCCCAAACTAGTTCGCTTCCCTTTTAACTACTCCCTTAAAAAAAACAATTTCTTATTGGTAAGTGATGGTCATCATGCCTTTGCTGCGGATGGCTGCTTTTTGATTTGAAAAAACAGGAAAGATTCGCAAAAAAAAATAAAAAAAATTCTCCTTTCTAATTTGCTCCTTTTTCAATCTGTGAAATGCGGATTTCTTATTTAGTGGGACATTCGCTTTGAGCGTTTCTCATCGTTACCCATCCGTTTCTTTTTGACTTTGAAGGTTTTCATTTTTGACTTTTACTTTACTTTGAGGTTCATAATAATTATAAACCCTATTGCCTATGGGTCCTTCCATTTTCCATATACTCGTGTACCTTGCTTTTTCAGTGTACCAAAGAACATAAATATACACTATAAATCATTTACATTCAAGGTTTGTCTGAAAATCAAATGACACTATATATAAATTCATAGAATCAATCTATAGAATACTTTTCCTTATGAATGTAATTAGACTTCAAATGTTCATATGCTAAGACTTTTGTCTTGGCTACATGCCGCCGTGATATCTAATTCCCTTGTTTGATAGTGCTTGTGTTCCAAGTCGGATTATGATATAATAAAAGGGTTCGTCCTCCTTTGATACCCAAAAATGTAAAGGTAAATCGAGCATGAAGACCATGATCCTTTGTTCCTGTGTATCAGTTTTATATAAATAGAATTGTGGGTTGCAGGGACAAAATAAAATGTCTCTTTCTTAGAAAGCAAAGAGCCGTGTACATTGTTTCATAGAATCCCAAGTGGGCCAGAAACCTAATAAAAAGCAAAATGGCTTACATGAGAATACTTCGAAATTAAAGTTGGGCCATCATCTCAATTAAGTTTCTACAATAAGCCCAAGTCATTTAGGTCCTCTAAAATGTTCATAAGCCCAGTTTGCTTTGGGAAGCATCCCGATAAATCTAGCTAGGTTGGAAGTCCCATCTTCACATGCGAATCAGTTGAGCCCTGCTTAGACTTCGGCAACTCCACTAAATTTGATGGTACAATCAAATGAAAATTAACTAAGATAAATTTATTATAGATATATCAGTTTGAAAATTTTGGAGATCAAAAAATTATTTTATGGTAAATTGATCACAGATGTATTAATGTGGAGGTTTTTGATGGTATTAACGTTTCTAAATTCTCATTCATAAGGGGAGAAAAAATCATCTCCACGTCATTGTTTCTAGCAGTAAATAGAAAGGAAAAATAATCACAACTCCAACAACGTTGCCTTCTCAAAAGGTGCATAAAAGGAACTTCACATATTTTCAGGTACAAACAGAAACTTTTTCCCCCATGCTCTGTTGTCTCTCTTGCGATTTGTTAGGCCCCATTAGAGACTTCCACTAAGTACTCTTTTCTAGAGTTGAACCATGGTTGGAACTTCTAAACCTGTGAAGAACATGAGTCATTACTAGATCAACATAAAAACGAGCAACATAGTATGTTTGAGGAAAAGAAAAACAAATAGATATTAATGGATACCTACCAACAAGATGAGATTATAATAGACTCTGCCTCCCAAACACAATAAGAACAATTCTCATGCGGGACTAGTCTACAAGACATGACTACATTACGCCGGTTTAATTCCAACATTACACCGAGAGACAACAGCATTCCTTCCAAAACTTTTAACAAAGATTAAAGGTTACTTTGCTTTGGAACAAGCTGCTACATATTTTAAAAAACAAATGAAAGCACTAATTTCACAAAATTAGTAGTCAGAACATTTAAATCCTTGAATTAAATAATGGCTTTGGTTTTTCTTGGGAAGAAAGGTGGCTTAAAGCTGGATTCAGTTAGGCAAAATCACAAACATCTGGTGGACGTCACCCAGTGGGGTTTATTCAGACGAAGGTGAGAGGGGACAAGCACTGGCGGTAGGAGATGACCTTGTTCACGGAGTTTTCAATGGCTTCCGAAGCTCTAAACTCTCAATCCACGGCTAAGCCATTATTGATCCTCACGGATGATTTTCTTCCATTCTTACATCGTGGAATTTTGCACCGTACAGAGCAGTCCAAGGGGACTCTATCACCCTCGCTCCCCGTCTTACCATTATCACTTCCACCGCGGCACTTCATTGTCCACATGTAATTGTGCCACAGCCTTCGTTCGAGGGCAAAGCAAAACTCACGACGTGTAAGAAAACGCTTTTGAAGAAGACGAGAGGATGGAGTACCGCCGCTGCAAAGGAGAGTTGCGACGCACGAGAGATCAATCGAGCTTCTTTGAAGTCATCGGAAGAAAAAAGAGAGGAGGAAATACAGACGATGGAGACTTGAAGAAGACAGAGAGGTTTGATCCAAGACCTGATCTTCAACTATTCTAATTTGCTTTTTTCCCCCTTCTATTATTTTTTACAGACTCAATGTTTACCAATTGACGTGTCAAGTGCCCACGTGATCTGCCACGTATCCGTCACCTCACTCGATTTTGTATACCGTGAGGTAGTAAAATTTTAGTAGCTCTGGTATCTTTAAAATAAAATTAGGTTGTTTGAGATTCAAATTGGCCATAAAAAGTGCAAGAATTAATGGCACATTATAAAACCAAAATACCCTTTAATCTAACTTCTTATTCTTTTGTATGAGAGAAATGCAACATACAGATTATCTCATTTAATAAAATTAGGGGACGGATAATCTTTATACATTATCTATTCATGCCACTCATAAAATAACTATTTAATCGATTTTTCAAAAATATGGTATTATCAGAGTCATGGAAGGTATCAAATACACCCTTGGACATTAAGCAAGCTTGCTCTCTCATATTTTTGTGTTGATCAGGCCAAACAATACTTATATTCATATTGAGAATTTTTGGATTTATGATTTGAGTAAGAATTAAGCCTATCCCAGCGAAGTCCTGAAAGGAAATTCAACAGCGGTGGTGGGTGGCTCGCGGGCGAGCACCGCGATAGTGGTGCTCATTGCAGTGGCTCGGCACGGAAGATTACATGGACAACGATTGTGGCGGCTCATAAAAGGAGATCGCAGTGAATTAATATTTAATCTTTTAGTCGGACCAAATAATCTCTACTGAGAACTCCAAAGTCACCATCCCTTTTTCGTCTTCAATCTCTCACCTATGCTTCTTTCTCAAGAACTCACGGTCAAGTCTCAAGAATTCACCACGCGATAAGAGAAATTCCGCCGCTTTGACCGGAGACCAAAACAACCCACAATTTTTGAAGGTGTGCTCGTACGATGAGTCGATGGCAGGGGACTTCTAGTTGCGATATTGTGAAGTTAGTGACACTCGCTGGATTCAGCGACAAGAATGACTGGGCACGCCAGAAATTCACCGAGGAACTGGGAATTCCCCCAAACTGGACTGCAATCTGACCGAGAAAAACCTGCAACAAAGAAAGAACTCAAGCGTGGTGGGTTAGCTTGTTGTCGTGGCCGTCGCAATGGTACAGCGAGCAACTCGTCGCCAAGAGCGCGGCGGTGTAGAGTCACACGAGCAGGCAAGCAGCCTCTCTGGCTTGGCTTCGTGGGCTGGTTGACGGCGGTGCAAGCTCCAAGAAGGGACGGCAACAGCTCGTCGATTTTGCTAAAGAGAGGAGGCGGAGGCGGCGGTGGCGGCGGCTGTGTCGGGAGGGCTGAACTCGGAGCTTCGCTGCTGGCAGGACTCGTGGTGGATTAGCAATAGCGACGGCGGGGGCCTGGCGTCGTGGTAAGGGTATGGCCACGTGAGGATCACGTTGGTAGTCAACAGCTTGACTGCCGAATAAATTATTTTTTTTGTCAAACGAGGGAATAGTTACACTTGGCCCCTTGGCCTTTTGGGTTGGTGCTAATTTGCCATTTCAATTTTTGGGAGAGTTCTCATAGAGAAATATCAATTATCGGAATAGAGGGGAGACATACGAGCCATTAGATCATATATGAATTGCTTTTAGGAAAGTTACGTATCATAGCATTCTTGGAGTTACAGTTGATCTTCTTGATAGTAACGTGCTTGAAAAGAAATTATGATCATTGAAGTAAATTTACTAATGATATAGAATATGAAAATTATTGCGAGAAGTTTGGATCATATGTGATCTCTCGAAAAGTTTTTGCATGTTAGAATTCCCAAACTTACGAGAACTTCAAGGAAGCCTCCTCCCTTTGAAGAAATGCTACTCATTGTCACCTAAAGTTGGAGGTACAGACCTCTGGAGTGCCAAAAGTTGGCACAAAGGATCACTTAAGTGCAAAAAGTTACAAATGATACACTTAAGTGCCAAGATCGGAGCAAAAATGATCACTTAAGTGCCAACGGCGACAAAATCAGGCCAAAATGCATACGTGGCATTTTCCGACGAGAAAATTTACTTAGGTGGCAATTATGGAAAAAAAAAAAACACATGTAGCATATGAAAATTATTTGACGTGGGCTATAAAAATACAGGTGGACTCGTGCAAGCTAAACGACGTCGTTTTTTCACAAGAAAAAACGACGTCGTTTAACTTACTTTGGCTAAACACGATAGGGTTCAGTTTTGTCTTCGTCGCCGGCTCAGTCTGTCTTTATCACCATTCATCTTCACAGAGGAGAGGGCACTTCATCGCTCGCCGTCGTCGCTCGCCATCGTCCCTCGCCGTCGTCGTTCACTCGCCGTCGTTCACTGGCTGAGATTTGTGATTTTCTCTCTCTATGGATGAAATTAGGGTTCAGAATTGTCTATTAGGGCTCGAATGGATAAATTGGGGCTCGACTGTGAAATGTGGGGTTTGACTAGGAAAGATAGGGCTCGTATGATATTGTGATAGATGATTTAGGGCTTAAATGTAGTACTAGAGTAATTGAAGGGTTCGCATTGACAATTTAGGGCTTGGCCGAGAAAAAATTAGGGCCAGTATGCTACTGTGATGTGTGATTTAGGGCTCGAATATGGTTTTGTGATATGCGATGGTCTTTTTAGGGCTCTGTTGGATATATTGATGTGCGTGGGTATTTTTAAGGCTTCGATGGGATATTCTGTAATGTGCAATAGCGATTTCTAGGGCTTGGAGTGGTTGTTGTGGGGAGTTCTGGTCATTTTTTAAATCGACATATTAAAATGGGTATCGTGGGGGAGTTGTCCTTGTTGTGGGGACCTCTAATTTGTTGGTTTTATAATGGAAGTTATTATAATAGTCAGATGCTCCTCTTTCTTTAATAAAGTGTATGACAGTGTGGGGACCTCCATGTGCAATTGCAATTGTCAATTGTCTCTTGTCAATGTGGTCCCAAAAAGTTAATTGTTTTCTTTTGTCTTTGCTTACAGAAATTGCTTGTAATAAAGATTGTGTTGCTGTTATTGTTTGCTACGGAGGGAACTTTGTCATTGGGGAGGACGAATGGGAGTATGAGGGGGGAAACAAGGGCACTACTTTTGTCGAAGTACAGAAGACATCTTATATTGGGTTTGTTAGGGATATCATAACATATTTGCCTTGCAAAATACAGAAGTTGCTGTATTGTGTTCCGGGGAAGGGTTTGAAAGATGGTTTGGGAAGCTTAGATGATGATAATGGATTTAGAGATGTTTTATACCATTATCTTCATAGCGAAGAAGCGAAAGTATACGTTGAGTACAATAGTGAGTCTGAGGACGAAAATGATGGAGAGAGCACCCAAGTAAGAGAAGAGGGAGATGGTAGGGATGAAGGATAGCAAGATAGACAGGAAAGTGGTGATATCACAATCACTGGATTAGATTGGGAAGTAGCTCAATCCAGTGATGATGACGATGAAGGGTTGGCCGTTGAAAATTTCTTAAGTGATGAGGATGACGAGGAGCTTGTACAGTCAAGGAGAAAGCAAAGGGACTTTTTGGCCAATAAATTTGCAGCTTTGCAAGTAGCTGATGAAGCTCCAAATAGGGCTGAAGGCCCTGTAGATGCTGGTGTTGCTGGTTAAGAGACTGATTATGAAGAAAGCATCGACAATGCTACTTCCAAGGGCGAGCTTGAAGAAGATGAACAACCTGTGCGTAGAAGGAAAAGTAAGTTTCCTTCTTATGATTCATCTGTTGGTTCCCCTTCTTTGTCAGTAGGTATGAAATTTCAAGATGCCAAACAATTTAGGGAAGCTATACTGAAGCAGTCCATTGCTGAACAAAGGAATATTGACTTCATTAGAAACACTAAAGCCTTTGTAAGAGCTAGGTGTTCACAGCAAAATTGTCCATGGAAGATCTACGGCGCATTTGTTAAGAGAAGTGGATCCTTCCAGATTAGGTCTTTCCAAGAAGAATATATTTGTTCCATTAATTTTCAAAACAAAAGGATAACAAGTGCATGGCTATCGAAGCAGTTCTTTGATCTGATGAAGTTGATGCCCAAGATGAATAGTGTGCAGTTCAAGCAGTTGGTGAAGGAGCGTGTGGGCATTAATATTTCCAAGAATCAGTGCAAAAGAACGAAGCAAAATGTGATAAGGGTACTCATTGGTCAGTATGGTGAGGAATATGGGCAAGTGTGGGATTATGCTTGGGAGTGTAGGGTGCAAAACCCTTCAAGTAGGGTGTTTGTTGAGGTCGTAGAGAGGCCACTTCCTGATAGTGGAACTAAGTTTGATAAGTTCTATGTGTGCTTCGATGCGTGCAAACAGGGATTTTTAGCCGGGTGTAGACGGATCATAGGATTGGATGGTTGTTTCTTAAAGGGCTTGTGCAAAAGAGAATTGCTGGCTGCAATTGAAAGAGATGCGAACAACCAAATGTTTCCATTAGCTTGGGCTGTTGTGAAGATAGAGAACAAGGACAATTGGTCTTGGTTCTTAAAAAATCTCATGGCTGATTTGGATATAACAAATGGGGAAGGATGGGCATTTATGAGCGACCAACAAAAGGTATGTCATAGTGATTTGTTTGTTTTTTTATATTAACAACATGCTATTTTCTTACATTTCTTGTTTCAAATTATTATAGGGACTCGTTCCGACATTGGCCGAGTTGATGCCCTATGCCGAACATCGAATGTGTGCACGGCACATATATGCAAATTGGGCAAAGACCTATAAAGGGGATAAGCTACAATTGCAATTTTGGCAGCTAGCAAAGAGCACAAACATGGTTGACTCTAGGATGGCTAAAGAAGGATTGGTTCAGTTGACCAAGGAAGGCTCTAATGCACTATTTAAGACAGAACCGAAGCATTAGTGCAAGGCCTTCTTCAGCGAGCAATTCAAGTGCGATCACGTCGACAACAACATATGTGAAGCATTCAATGGAAGAATAATTGATGCTAGATGCAAACCAATCATTTCAATACTTGAAGATATACGAGTATTGATCATGACTCGGCTCTACAAACAAAGAGATGAGGCTACGAAGCGAACTAGGCAATATGGTCCTAGGATTGCTAAGAAATTGGATGAGAACTTGACTGCAAGTAGATATTGTCATCCCATCTGGAATGGGGATGAAGGATATGAGATAATGAAGGGTTCTGATAAGTATGTTGTCCATCTAGGTAGGAGAAATTATTCATGTCGAGCATGGCAACTAAGTGGAATTCCTTGTGTACATGCTATATGTGCCATCCAATTGAAAGGCCATAATGTGAACGATTATATTGACAATTGGTACAAGAAAACGACATATCTTGCTTCATACCAATTCATGATGCAACCAATCAGAAGTAGCAAGTTTTGGGAGCCAACAAATTGTGAAGCACCTCAACCTTTGCCGCTGAAGAAGCAAATGGGAAAGCCAAAACGAAGACGAAGAATGTCAGAGGGAGAGGTCTCGGGTCAGCAAAGAATGAGTAGGACAGGTGGGAAGATGACATGCTCTTATTGCCATGTAGCAGGGCACAATACTAAATGTTGTCAATTGAGAAAGCAACAAGAACAGTCAGGTGAGAGGCCAGTGGAAGGGCTTAGTGAAGGGACAGGTAGAACGACAACTGAAGGCCAAACAGAAGGGCAAAGTGAGTCCACTGTTCATCAGTCAATGACAAGAAACTCCGTAAGTTATGATATTTTTGTTTATGTTATTTTTGGTTTATTACATATTTGTACATAGCATAATTAGTAGGTATTTTTAATGTGTTTGTCAGGTGACGAATAGGACACCTGAAGGATTAGCTGAAATGGTTCCAGTTGTACCTAAAGGATTAATTGAAACTGCACAAGGGTCAGTTCAGTCGACCATTCCTCAGCTGAGGAAAAATACCCAGTAAGTTCAATGACTTCTTTAGTTTTCCTTTACGTTATTATATGGGCTGATGTTATATTCATAATGTCTTTATTAGGTTCGAAGAGGACAAGCTCCAGCTCAATTGCCAACAGAAGGGCCAACAACAGAAAGGCCAATAGAAGGGCTACCACACGGGCTAGGTGAAGGTGTTGGTGAAGTTGAAAGACTAGATACGAGAAGGACAACTAGAAGAAGGGCAGTTGAAGGGTTAGCTACCAAAAGGCCAGCTGAAGGGCTAGCTACAAGAAGGCCACCTAGAAGACGCCTAGTTGAACAATTGGTTGAAGAAGCCCCTGTTGCACCTGAAGAGCCAAATGTAACTGAAGCCGAACGGCCATTAGAAGAGCTATATGAAGGGCCAACTAAAGGGCAAAAATAAGGGCCCAATAAATCACAAGCAAAAAAGAGAGATAATAAATCACAAGATGTTGAACGTGATGCTCCAATTCGAACAAGAGGGGCTATTGGGAAGAGACTAAGACAATATGGTTATGGCCTTTATACAGATGACCGTATTGGAACGGTCATTCTTAATGTGAGTTTTATTGCCTGTATTTAATAAATTGTGCGAACTTTTGCTGATAATTTACTTGTGTTTTTTTAGCCCGGGAGAAATTCGGAGGTTCTTATTTCTCAAGGTCCTACTCAAGAATCAACGACACATATATGCAAGAAAACGACATCGATTGCGCCAAAAAAGAAGACAACATCAGCTGCGCCAACAAAGAAGACAACATCGGCTGCGCCCAAAAAGAAGACGACATCGGTTGCGCCAATAAGAAAGACCAACAACTCAGCACCAGCTCCATCTGAATCAGTTCATCCTGAGAGAATTGCAGCTCCATCTGAATCAGTGCATGAAGAGACAGTTGAAGAGGAAGTTGTACGTCCAGTTAGAAAGAGTGCAAGGATAATGAATCGTGGTCCATCGAAAGGAGCACAAACAAGGGGGCCTATGCATATTGATATTGATTGATAAGAAGGGCTGGTCTTGTTACAACTTGTTGTGGATGATTTTTTTATTTTTTTTTGGTTTGTCACTATGTTGGTGAGACTTGAAATCAGATATCAATGGAATGATGTTGCTACTTATATTGTTGTTGTGTTTTTGATATTTTCGATTTACATTCTACTTTACTTGCTCTACTGATGATTGTTGATTATTAGTGGTGGGTGTGTGGTGATGCAAGAGGCCCCTGCAACAAGTGCAAGTGTGCAGTTTGCACATCTTGCACCAGGTGGTGCTTGGTGCAGTCATGCTATGATGGTGGTGGTGGTTCATATTCTAGTTGTACTAGAGCTGGTTGTGTTGAAGGTTTATGCCTGTTGGTGATGGGTCTGTAGTGGTGGTTTGGGGGGTTTGTGCAGCACCTGATATAAATGTGCATTCTGCACATCTTGCATCAGTTCGTGCTAGAGCTGGTAACCTGCACTTAAGTGCACCTTTCCTGGAGAAGTTGACACTTAAGTGTTCACTTTTAAGCACCGACTGGCACTTAAATGATCACTTTCAATAATAACCTGACACTTAAGTGATCTTTTCTTTAATTTGACTAGCACTAAAGTGATCACTAAATACAACTTATGGCACTTAAGTAATAGCTCGTGCCTGTCCTATGATATGGCAAGCAGCAAACCTAAACCAACTCCAGTTCAGCTGGGTTAAGGTTAACATTGCGAATAAGAACAAGACCTCCCTATGGCAGCAAGCAGCAAACCTAAAACCAACTACATGTGTATCATCTCATCATTCCCTTTTCTTGATCTCCCTCAAAGCCGATCGATGGCGTGGACAACACAAACACAAATAAAATAGTCTACATTTAATCCAAAACGATTACATTTATCAACTCATTTTCAACTATGGCAGCTGAAGAAACTTCTTCTTATCTTCAAGTGCTTTACATTTGATCATTAAGTAGGCTATATAACAAAACAACACTATAATAAACATTTGATAACACTTCCATTCAATTTTCATTCTTGAAACTTCATTCTTCAACAAATAATTAACTGAAGATACTTCAACTTGCTTTGAGACTTCATTCTTCAAATAATTAGCCGAAGATGCTTCAACTTGCTTTGAGTCAACGTCGTCCAAGTCGTCCACGAATGTAGATGGAGGTTGATGCCGCCCATCAAGTAGGTCTAATATCACCTCTGTCGCTCGGTCAGAGAACTTCGCATCGATCCATTTGAAGTATTTGCACTTTGACCCTTCTCTATATCTAGCGCATCCATAGAATCTTCTCCTAGGATTCATTCGAGTCCACGATGTTCTTCTTGGACTCGGCAACCCACAATAACAGAAACGTTCGCGCTCGCCTTCTCCGTCGCTTCGATGAGACGAATTCGAGCTGCTGCTTAAAATTCGGCTCTCCATTTCCAGTATTCAGCGCTCGGTAACCCACAACAATAGACGATAGACGAATTCGTGCTTGCCTTCTCCTTCGCTTCGATGGGATCTGGGGTTAATTGAAATAATTCGAGTGCTTGAGGGATTTTTGGGGCAAATTGAAATTAGGGTTCGAGCTCTTCTTGGGGGATTTGGCTGATTTAGGGATTTGGTCAGCAATATGAGATGAAAATGGGGAGACGACGCCATTTTGGCCATTTTAGGGTCTTTGCTTTATCCATCTATGGAAACAGCGTCGTTTTGGGTGAGGGTTAGCTAAGGTGGATCTCCGGCGAGCCACGTTGGCAAGAATATTAATAAAAAATTGCCACGTAAGATTTACGACTGAGCTCCGACGACTTGGCACTCAAGTGATCCATTTTTTTTGAAAAGTGACACTTAAGTGTCTCTTTGTGCCAAGTTTTGGCACTCCCGCTGTACTTTTGCCCCTAAAGTTGCAAGGACTTTTCAGGATGTTACTCTTACTAATTACTAACATAGACATACTATCACTTATGAGTTCATCGAAGGAATTTGGTAAGCTATTGCATTATTACTAGGTGATAGGATCATCAAGATATAAACTGTACAATCACATTACTAACCTAAAAAGAAAGGTACTAACTACAGGCATAGTGATGATCATGAGGACTCCATGAGATTTATGACTATTGGAAAAATAATTGCGATATACAAAACTCTATCGGTTACAAATAAAGAGGGAAACTACTGTATCGATGGAGAATTGCAAAATGATGGCACCCTCAAGTTAAGAAGAATGAAGAGACGTTTGAGATGGAAAGTTAACAACCATAAGTTGGGTATAACTTTCGAGGATTTTAGGGGATTTACAATTGTTCTGGAATATTTACTGAAAAATTCTGTTATTTATTACAACTATTTGATGAAATTTACTACATTAATCTTAAGTTTACTAATGAGTAAAATTAACATATGGGTACAACAGGATATGTATAGAAACACATAAGTAGCGTTACAAACCTTTGCAGTTCATCTACAATTTGCATGGATATCTTTTTCTTTGCTTTTCTTTTCTTTTTTGAATTACCAAATAAGAGGAAACAATACTGGGATATAGATTGTGAATACATTTTTTTAAAAGGACAAGAACACCATAAATCCTAAAACTTGCTGTGAATGTGCAATCAAATTCTAAAATTTTCAAGAAATGTATTCAATTTCTAAAATTTACCAGTTTAGTACGATCGACAACGACTTCTCAGTTGGAATCCCTTACTAGTACAGGCTTTCAAGATAAATACCGACGGGGCTTACCTCCCGGGTGACCCAGAGGGCTCAGCGGCATGGATCTGCCGCGATTCCACCGGCCGGCTGTTGCACGGAGAAGCACGGTCAGTCCTGGCGTCTTCCCCCCTTCTGATTGAAGCCTAGGCTTTGGTAGATGCCCTAGAATTTTGCTGCTCTCGACAATCTCCTCCCTCAGCTGCAGGCGTTCTATCCCCTTCTCTTCCGAACGACGTCGTTTGGCTAGAAATGGACAATCAAATATTAGCTGAAGGCCTCACCCAACTAAAGGAGATCACATGGGAGGCGCGGGTCCTAGTCCGGAAGTGCAGAAATTTTCTGTCGTGTTTGCCCAATATCCAGGTTGTTTTTTCTCCCCGTGAGACTAATAGCGTTGCTGATTGGGTAGCCAAAAGTTATCGGAAAAATTCTTTACCTTTGAACTGGGTACAATCCCCTCCCGTCTGTCTCTGGAACTTGCTTTGTACCGACGCCCAACTTTCGGGCCGCCCAAACTTGGGCTAATTTTATGCAAGTGCTCTATTTCGACCAAAAAAAAAGAGTACTTCAGTCAACTCCATCCAATATAAGTAACAAAAAATACTAACATGTCATCTTTTGATATGCTTTTGAGTACGCATGCTGGAGATACAGGAGCTGGACTTGATGCCCCGTTCTGACGAGTTAAAGCGTTTGGTGTGCTGGTCACCCTCTATCCATTCCCAAATATTTGATCTCACATGAGACATTGTATTGAACGCAGTCTCTTACTGCATCCACAATACAGATCACTGGCTTCCGGTTCCTCTGTTCGGCGTGGGAGAAATTTGCATAAGAATCCTCTTAAATCTGTTTCACAGAGTGATGCTGGATCCACTAATTAATTGTCTTTGAGCACAATCTTCAGATCATCATTTAGTCGCCTGCACCTTAGCACATATCCCAACTTTTCCATGGCTCCGCCCAATACTCTGAGTGTAAGGCTAAATCCTAAATAATTCTCATCAAATTTAGGAAAACCAACTGCTCCCTCCGATGCTCCTCACACCACATTTAGTTTGAGATGCTGAACCCACATCTTGTTTGAATCATATGACCCGGGAGTTCCTGACAGCACAGTGGTGAGATTGCGCCCCTTACTGTGACCATCAGCACAGTTCCAGGGGATGAACTGCGCAAGCGTTTTTTCTGGACGTTGGTTTACTTCTTGGGCAGGGGAGTGTGCTCTAGCGGTGAATGAAAAACCCTAACATTTTTTAAAAGTCCATCGTCATATCCTTGAGTCTTTGATGGCCATTCTATTAATTAATATATCCTTCATCAGCAGGTTCTCTTGAACAGTTTCCTGATTTATTTGCATAATCTTACCTAGCTGACTCTAGGAGATGAGTTGCGGATATCATGTTATCCTACAATTCATTTGAAATGTGTTTCCAAGTTGCAGTGTAGTTGTAACTTGGAAGGTAGTTTTATTGTCGATAGTTTATCTCTCTCAAGAGGTGACGAAGCTGACCTGTACGGGGAAAATGGGGTTCTGCTAAACTGGGCAATATGATGTACTAGTTGATTTATTCCTCACCCTCTCGTTTTCAAAAAGCACGAAGAGCAGTGGAGAGAGCTTATGACATGACCAAGGTCGACGAATCAGGGCTGCGGCAGCGGCTAATAGGGTAGCAAATGCAGCTCGAGTTGCAGCAGTGAAGGCTGTCTAGAAACAGATCTACCCCGGAGTAGAAATGACAACATTTCACAGCCAATTGTGTGGAACTTCAGCACACAGCTATTTATAAGCATTCGAAGAAGATATTTATTAAAGTGATACAAAGTGAAATTGCACACCAGAAGAAAAGCTGGAAAGCTCTTATTTCAGTTCAAGCTCACACCAAGTTTTTTAAAATACATTTTCCAAATGAAAAGATTGAAGTATGGTCTTCCACATGCCTTCCTTATCGAGCTGAAATTGAAGTACAGGGTGAAGCAATTACATACAAATGATCCTTTCTTCCAACTGTTGCACCGAAAACTTCAGTCATGTCGAGTTGTTCCAGTGCTTGCCCGCTTGGTAGCTTCCAGTCGAAATGATATAATAGTGATGCTAGCATAAGTTCAACGCTGGCTGTAGCAAATGCCATGCCTGGACAGATCCTCCAACCAGATCCAAATGGAAGAAGCTGATAGTGCATCCCCTTGTAATCCACTGACATAAACCTCTCTGGCTCAAATTTCTCTGGATTTGTCCAATATCTCAGATCTCTTCCTATAGCATATGCGTGGATAAGGACCCTCGCATTCATAGGAATATCGTATCCATTGATTTTGCATCCTTGCCTCGGTGCTCTGGGGATAAATGGTGATGGTGGGTGCATTCTGAAAGTTTCCTTGATAATACAATTCAGCTAATTGAGTTCTTTGATATCTGACTCTTGAACGCGGTCCTTTCCCTTTAAGACCTGCCGTATCTCATTTTGTGCCTTTGCCATCACGTTTGGGTTCTTAAGCATTTCGGACATTGCCCATTCTACCGTTGTCGATGATGATTCAGTTCCAGCAGAAATTAATTCCTGCAAAGATTGCACGCATTGAGCCAAAAAAGCGATGGATGGAGTTCATTAAGAGGATCTGTGCTTAGGTGAATTTTTATGAAAGAACCAGTGACATGTTTCGAGAAGTAACTAGATGACTTACCAAGATGATGCCTTTAATGTTATCAGTAGTAAGATGAAATCCGATCTCACTGGACTCTTGAAGACGTAATAGGACATCGACTAAATTTTCTTTATCTGGCATACCTGCTTGTCCACCTAAGTGTTCTCTTTGCATTTTCTGGTCAGCAAGAATAGCGTTCAAGATTTCATCAAATTTTCGTTTGAACTTATTTATCTTAAGTTTCATCCCACTGAGGTAATAAAGAATCCTGAGTGGAGGCAAAACCTCGGCTAACCCGAACCCGCCCACCAGCTTCATCGCTTCGTAAAGGGAGGAAATGAACTCATCCTTGTGTTTGCACGTCTGGCCGAAACATGCCTTGGAGACGATGCGGTTCATGCATGCAGAGATCCTCTTGCTGAGATCGAAAGGGAGGCCGGATGAAGACTCAATGTATGCAATGAGATCGCTTACATCATCTTGTCTTATTGATTTGAATGACCGCACAGTTTTAACCCCTAGGAGTTCTAGTACACAGATCTTTCGGATTTGCCTCCAGAGTTCTCCATACGGAGCGAAGAAAATACTCGAGTTCTCATAACCCATCATTTGAGCGAGTGGGAACTGTGGATGGTCCGAGAAGGCGAGCTCTTGGGTCTTTAGGACCTCATCGGCTGCATCAGGGGTTGTGATTGTTATAACAGGAAGCTTACCGAGTTGAAGGAAGAAGATCGGTCCATAAATCTTGCCCAACTTGTTCAGGCGATGGTGCGGCAATTCGCCAATCATCTGGTGCAGATTCCCGATAACTGGCAACTTCCTCGGACCTGGAGGTAGCTTAAGATCTGAGCCTTTTGTCGAAGGTCTGTTGAAGATCACTTTATTAATCAATATCAACAGAAGGAGGAAAGAAGAAAGGATGAAGGAAAAGGTAGAGAACTGAAGCATCGTTTCGAAACTTGGGTAGACGTTGGGCTTTGTAAGAGATGTTGTATGCAAGAATATGGGTTCTATGCCTCTCTATTTATTGGATTCCTTGATATGGCAAATCAACCGTTGTCGTTGGGAAGTCAGTTTCTTTGGTAGTTGACTTTGTTATTTTATTTATTTATTATAATTTAGAGGCGTGATCACAGAAGCCAACTGCCGGAGATTCATTAAATATACTTAAAAAGTCCTATAAAACGGTTAATTCTAGTCCCTCAACTTATGTGGATGGCTTTAACTTAATTCGCTGCAGTTTCTCTGATAGTTGGCTTTGTTTTTTTATTATAATTTAGAGGTGCATGCACAGAAGTCAACTATTGGAGGTTCATTAAACATACTTGAAAAGTCCCTTAAGCCAGTTAATTATAGTCATTCAACCTATGTGGATGGCTCTAACTTAATCCAGTGCAGTTTGTGGGGGAGTTGGGGGAACTTGAAGTGGTAACCTCTAATTCCCTAGTTAGAGATCAATTGGGTATGTCTTGAATTCTTTATGGGCTTAGGCCAACGTTAGGATTTGGGAACAGTATAAATATTGTTGGTTTAGAAGTTGAGATAGAAAGAGTATTACGTTTTTGAGTCGCCTCTTGTGATCTTGAAATTTCAATAGTCAATTTTGCTTCTCCTCTTCTCATGGTTTTTCCCCGCAAAGGGTTTCCATGTAAATCTACACATTCTTTTATTCTTCTCAAATTTAATTTTGTTGTAATTTCCGCATCAGTCATAACAAGATTCCTAGCTCCCCCAACCAATTTTGACTTGGACTGTGTAGTGAACGACAACTCGTTAAATTTACGGGTTGACTTTGATGTAGTTGTCTAATCTTGTAGCTTGCTTTAATCCTGAGTATAGAGTACGAGAAATTCATCCATGTGCTCTCTCCAAGATTTGAAGTGAACGAAAAGAAGAGATCCAATTGTTTCGTCCAAAACAGCTTGCATAGAATAGAAAATTCAGTATGTGGAACTCATGATCAATAGTAATCTATATATTTAGCATGTACAATAAACTTTTAGTTGAAGTGATGCATGAAAGGAATTGCACCACGCGATCTTAGGAGGAGCCATGGTTGAGTTGATCAAATCATCTACGTGTGCATGCATTAAGATAATATTACCCGTGTGTCACGTGCCATGTGGCTTGATTAGCTATGAGCTTTATTTAATTAAGTTGCTTTCATTTTTGCCATTGCGTGTCTTACCAACCAAATTTGTTAGGGCGTATCCTAAAATTTTGCATCTTCGATTTTAACTATTTCACGAATTGATGTTCCCAAAGATCATAACCATTTGAAGGTATCGTGGATGAATTGAAGTAGGTTCATGTGTATATGTATAAGATTAATTGTTTAACGTAACACTGAAATTTCCCCAGGAAAAGCAACATCATTTTCATTAACACATACCGTGCGGTTCAATACATTTTCACCATCAACACACAATCACAATCTTGATTTAACTCATTACAAAAAATTGGGCCAAGGCGACAGAAGGTCCAAGCTATGTTACCTTAGTAAATGCAAATAATTTTTTTTAAACCAAATTGGAGTTAAGCGCCATCACTATCAACGGGATCATACCTCGGAGGTTTGGTAAGAATTGTCTTATAATCGCTATAATGGCATTGGAGGTTAGGTCGGGATCACTTTCTCAACTCAAAGGCAAAGTTTAACCCTATCACCATAGGCCAATTAGACTGCACTGGTGATATGTACTAGTAGTAGCAATAGTGGTAGGATTACCTTGGATCTATTTACTTCTGGCCATTTCTCCTAACCCTTCTATTGCATTTGCGCCGTTGCCTTTGCTTAGGGTGACAAAGTTTCTCGCTTTGTTGCCATTGGCACGTATTTGTTTTCTTGATAGCAAAGGCGACGAATGATACTTCATTATCTTTGGACCAAGGGTAATGAACAATAAAACCAATTGCCTTTAAAAGCCAAAGGCAGCAAATTAAGATAGCCTTGTTCAGTGGTTACAGAACTCATTTTTATTGCCATGAACTGGCCAAGGATGACAAAAATCTATCATGTTTGTCGAGATTGTGGTGAGAAAACATTGTCACTTAGGTCAATTTTCAAGCCAAAATGACACCAAGAGGCAATGAAAAATTTGCCGCTTCGTAATTTTTTTGGTTGATTTAGGTTTATTTGTCGGGCTAGGCATGTTGATGAATACTTTTTTTCATCAACTTCTACATCATTTATTTGGTTTTTATCAAAATTTCATTGTAATTATTTTTTTTTATTTTTATATTTAAAGATTGCATAATACTTCTTTATCAAATGTGCAATTTCACTACATCGAATCCAATATATACAATGTTAATGGGTACTACCATCAATCGATATATGCCAATCCTTACAGTTATAATTTAGGAAAAATGGAGAGAGATTTACTCGTCACGGTGTGCACATGATTGCCTATAGTAGTCTCATGTAATGCTCACGTGCTTTTGCTAAACAAGCATGGATGTCTAACAGTTTTTGAAGAAAAGAGCGATGGAGATGAGAGAAAAGGTGGATGGTGTCTATGGAAGAGAGAAGTGAGTAAGATGCTTTTTTGAAAAAAATTAAAATGTGGAGCACCGAACATATGTCGATCAATGGTGGGCTATTATATTGCTGACTTGGCATAATTATTGTACCTAATATTTTCCCCAATAGCTGGATTGCCAGGAAACCAAACCAACCCGCGTTACCATTGCCTACTGCGTTTAACTCTCCTGTGATCCTTTCCACCGTAAAGAAAAAAGAGACCCGGGGAACGTCAGACGAGAAAAAACGGGAGTAGCCGTAGTCAAAGCCAAGAAAGATTAAAAAAAACAGAGGCGAAGGACAGAAAGAAAAGAAAGGGTTGTCGTTTTCCAGCAGTTTGCAGTCGCGGGTTGAATGAGAGAGAGAGAGAGAGAGAGGAGAGGGGGCGCGTTTGCGTGACGGTTGTAGCTTCAGTCGAAACTGACATGTTCTTTCTGTCTCTCTTCTTGAAAGGAGCCCACCACGTTCGAGAACACCAACGTTCCAGAGAGAAGATATTACATGCAATGCGATTGCTGAGAGAGCGATGGAAGTAAATGGTGCCCGATGACTTGTTACAGCCATCCTTCATCATTCTCGTCTCTTCTTTCATTATCTCCCTCGTGGGTTGGTGAAAATATAGGTTTGGGTGCTCTCTTCCGAGTTCGCATGCATTTCTTCTGTCTTCTCGACCAGTCCAGTGCATACATCGCTTCTCAACGCATCTCTTCTCGACTCCTATGAAGCTGGTGCCCGGCTTCCCCAAGGTTTGAAGCCTTCTGCATGGTGTGGAAGATTGGAATAAAAACGAATATAGACTAACAATCACGTGAGTATTGCGACCTGAAATGTGTGGAGATGAAAAAAAAAATTTCTGAAAATCTTCATGCAATAATCACGTGATCTCGACGAGATCATAGATTTAATTAAGTTGCATGAAGTTTTGGTGCTGAATACGTTAGATGAAGCAAACATCCACACTCCTAATTCCGACAAGCTTTAATGATAGCGTTAACCTCAATCGCAATGAAATCGACAACGTTGGCCACTGGAAGAGGCTGGAATCCTCGCTCATGGAGGCCAACTAAGCTTCTGCTTCCCAGCCTAGTCATATTTCTTTTGGTCATATCGGCCTAGTTAGGCAAAGGCATATTTTTCTTTTAAGAAGAGATCAGTCTATATCAGTTTCTATTCCAATCCTTCAATACGATGCGGAAGGCTTTGAACCTTTGGCGGAGGTGGGCAGCCGGTTCCATAGGTGGTTGAGAAGAGAGGTGTTGAGAAAAGAAGTATGCACCAATGTGTTGAGACCTAGTTTGTTCAGTGAAAAAGCTATCAATCTACGCCATTTGCTAAATCCGAATTACCTCTTCACTCACATTTCATATTAAATTTTAATATTTTTTTTCCTGTCTCAATATTCGTTACTAAGGCAATTTTCTTTTTCTTTAAGGAGAGGGGAGGGAGGTTGAAGGCGGTTTGGTTTGCTTGCCAATGCAAGAGCTCCTTTTCTGCGTGAACAAGATCTGCACGAACAAGACTCAGTTGTTCATCAAATTGACGAAATTATTGTACAAGTTAAGCTCTTCAGTTAAGTATACAGCCATTATTCCATTGTTCTATTTCTGTTTACCGGGCCAAGATCTTTACAAATCAAAGCGAGGGATGAACAAATTGCTCGCCCTTCAGGGGAAGGTTTGCTCTCAATTTCCTATTTCGGCTTCTCTTGGCCCTTCTATGGCTTCTCTTTTAACTGTCTTTTATGCTACATATGAAAGCCTCAGCCTCAGCCTCAGCCTCTGTTGCTCTAAGATTTATTCCTTTATGTTTGGTTTCTAATTGCAAATATTCTGTGAATGCAGGCACCCACTATCGCAGCTGCTGCAAAGTTGAGAATGGCAGGAAGGTCTACAGTTCTCCCATATAGCAATCTTTCTTATGCAGAGAAGGAGATGCGGCTGCAGATCTTTAAGGACAATGTGGAGTTCATAGAGTCCTTCAATGTAGCGGGCGATAAGCCCTACAAGCTAAGTGCCGACACATTTCCCGACATGACCAACAATGATTTTATCGCCCCTAGAACCGGCTATAAGAGGGCCGGCAGGACTGCCGGGACTGGTAGAAAAACTTTGTTCAGGTACAAGAATGTGACTGCAATGCCTGCGACTCTGGATTGGAGGAAGAAATGAACTTTCACGGCCATCATCAAGGACCGAGGAAGTTGTGGTGAGGAAAATGAAATTGATGTTTCGATCATGCATATATTCTCGTTTAAGTGCGTAGCCAATGCATATTGGTTCTATGTATGATTATGCCTGTCTTTCTATTACACGAATAAGAAGTTGCTGGGCTTTCTCAACCGTGACAGCCACCGAGGGCATCAACCAGCTAAAAACAGGCAAGTCGATCTTCCTGTCGGAGGAAAAACTCGTACATCACGATGCCAACAGCGAGGACCAAGGCTGCGAAGTTGGCCTCATGCAAGATGGTTTCCAATTCATCATAAACAGTGAAGGCCTGGCTATTGAGACGGAACTTGCAAGACCGCAAAAGAAGCCTCTCCTATGGACCAACAACGAGGCCACGCTGTCGATGCCCGTGGGAAATCATCCGGTGTTGGTGTCCATTGGTGTAGGAGGACGTAATTTCCAGTTCTACTCCACCACCGTCTTCACGGGAGACTGCGAGACCGATTTGGATCACGCCCGTTATGGCTGCCCCGCCATAATGGACAAAGCCCCAAGTAAGTTCGATGGAGACCAGAGAATGCGGCCGCTACCACTTGCAGTGAAGATTTTCAGAGAAGAGAATCGGTCATGGCGGATTAGTCAGCCTATCAAATGGGATTTTGCAAACTAGAAAAAATAATAAATCACCCAAAAGAAGAATAAATAAATAAAATACACTTATTAGAAATAAAACGCTAGATTACTATTGGCAATACCGCTAATGCAAAACATTTTGAACACTTATGCTCGCGAAAAATATATTTTCATCCTTTAAGAAAATGAACACAATTGTCAAAATTAAAACTTGAACGCGTGTTAGTTTTTTAACTTTGCTTGTGGATAAAAAAAATTTATGCCAAGAATATACGTAGAAAGTGAAATTTCAAAATTTATATACATATGACTACTAGATTCTATGTGAGGTAACACTTAACTTTGTGCAATCAAAATTAAAGAGTATGCTTTACCAAAAAAAAAATTATAAAGTGTAACATTCAAATGTCCGACTATATCAAAGCCCATGGGACATTCGCAAGCCACGTGAAATTAGTCCAACCCTTTGGCCAATACAAATGACTTTGACTTAGAATAGTTTATACGTGATTAATGGGATTTTTTTTTTGGATCTATAATTAAGGGGATGGGCCGGAAAGTTTTGATCGTTCTAGCAGGATTGAAATTCATTCAACTTTTTAAGTAGCCAACCGGAATCATTATATTGATGGTTAAAAAAATTGAGTACAGTAAATATGAAACCTGCAATTCAGGATTGTCAAAGCAACTTCCTTTTGTCGGGTGACCCACCAATATTTCATTAACTTCTTTTTTTGAGGATCTATACCAAGAGGAAATATATGCGCAAACAAATCTTTTAGTTTCCTCCCCCAAATTCTTTTTCTTTTTTTTTGGGGAACATGCTACTTTGTGCCAACTATAACAGGAATTTTCCCAATAAAAACTGGAGCCTTATGCTTTTGAATAACAATGACATAACACGATTCGAAATAATTTGATTTTCAAAGTATTGATTGTACATAACATGAGAATAGATGATGCGTTGTAAATTATAAAGTTTCCTTAATTTTGTGACTTAACATGTGTCCTCGGGACGCTTCTTATAAAACCTTTTGAAACAATGTATGTTTAACAAAACACTGATTAAATATATTGCTTAAAAGTCAATATATTAGAAAACACAATCTTTCTTTATTAGTTGTGTAACAAGCATTTCCAGGCAGTGTTCTTAATAAAACTCACATTAGTTTGCACAGTTCTTTAGTAAAATCTAGTGAAGTACAATTTAAAAGAGGATAATCATGGAGCTTGACGGCCAGCGGCACAAGTATCGGAGTCTAGACCTCGGACGAGACTAAAATATAAGCATTAAAATTGCACGTTTGAGACAATTTCACAAGCTCGATAGACAAAGAATGACAGGGGGTTAGTTGCACAAATTGACAGGATGAGGGCCAGATTGTAATTGACCCTAAGCATCGTGATATGATTGAAAAAAGTAATAAAACAAAGAGTAAGAGAGATACATAATATTGGGCTCGCTCCGGGGCCCATCCTTACCTTTTTCGAGAGGAACAAATTGGGCTCCCAGCGGTTAAGCCCATGGCCCATCCGGCATCTGTCTCCATCTTCTGCGCTGGGCGATTCTCGCTCTGGTTCGAATCGCGGCGACTTTCAGAGAAGAGAACCGGTCATGGCCGATCAGTCAGCCTATCAAATGGGATTTTGCAAATTAGAAAAACACAATAAATCACCCAAAAGAAAAATAAATAAATAAAGTACACTTATTAGAAATAAAACGCTGGATTTCTATTGGCAATCCTGCCAATGCAAAATATTTTGTACGCTTACGCTCGTGCAAAATATTTTTTCATCCTTTAACAAAATGAACACAATTGTCAAAATTAAAACTGGAATGCGTGTTAGTTTTTTTAACTTTGCTTGTGGAGAAAAATTTTTTATGTCAAGAATATACGTGGAAACTGAAATTTTAAAATTTATAGACATATGACAACTAGATTCTATGTTAGGTAACACTTAACTGTGTGCAATCAAAATTAAAGAGTATACTTTACCAAAAAAAAAATTAAAGATTATAAGTTCAAACGTCCGACTATTTGAAAGCCCATGGGGCATTTGCAAGTCATGTGAAATAAGTCAAAACCTTTGGCCTATACAAATGACTTTGACTCAAAATAATTTATACGGGATCAATGGGGATTTTTTTTTTTGGTCTATAATTAACGGCATGGGCCGGAAAGTTTTGATCATGCTGGCAGGATTGAAATTCATTCGACTTTTTAAGTAGGCAGCCACAATCATTGTATCGATGGTTAAAATTGAGTACAGTAAATATGAAACCTGCAATTGAGGATTATCAAAGCAACTTCCTTTTGTCGGGTGACGCACCGATATTTCATTAGCTTCTTTTTTTGAGGATCTATGCCAAGAGGAAATGTATGTGCAAACAAATCTTTTAGTTTGCTCTTCCAAATTCTTTTTTTTTTCCAGGAACATGCTCCTTCACGCCAACTATAACAGGAATTTTCTCAATAAAAACTGGACCCTTAAGCATTTCAAACATAACACGATTCAGAATAATTTGATTTTCAAAACATCAATTGTACATAACACGAGAATAGATGATGCATTGTAAACTAGAAAGTTTCCTTAATTTTGTGACTTAAAAAGTGTCCTTGAGACACTCCTTAATAAAATCCTTTAAAACAATATATGTTTAACAAAACATCCATATGATAATTGCTCAGAAGTCAATGCATTAGAAAACACAATCTTTCTTTATTAGTTATGTGACAAGCATCTCTGGGCATTGCATTCTTAATTAAAGTCACATTAGTTTGCCCAGTTCTTTAGTAAAATCTAGTGAAATACAATGAAAAGAGGATAATACTAGAATATAACGCGCATCATTTTGTGCACCACCCCTCCAACTTTTATGTGAACAGAAAATTTTCAATTATGGAGCTTGACGGCCAGTGACAATAGTATCGGAGTCCAGACCCCCGATGAGACTAAAATAGAAGCATTCGATTGCATATTCGAGCCAATTTAATAGCTCGATAGACAAAGAATGAAAGGGGCTTAGTTGCAAAAATCGACAGGACGAGGGCCAGATTGTAATTGACCTTAAGCATCGTGATGTAAAAAAGGAGAAAAAAGAAGAAGAAAGAGATACATAATATCGGGCTCGCTCCTCGGCCCATCATTACCTTCTCAAGAAGAACAAGTTGGGCTCCTGACGAGGCAAGCCCATGGCCCATTCGGCGTTTGTCTCCATCTTCTTCGCTGGGCGATCCTCGTTCTGGTTCGAATCGCCGCGACTCTCTGGTGTTCGAGCGCCGTCCCGGCGGCAAATCTCTACCTCTCTCGATCATCTCCGGCGGATTGATCGTCTTCTCTCCGCAGCGATGGCACAGAAGCAGCACCACAAGTCCAACACCAAGAAGCAGCCCCACGTAAGCCGTCTTCTTAGCTTCTCATGGTTGTTGCAGTTCGCATCTATTTAGGCACTCCGTGACTGTTGCTTGCTCTTCGATGAGACGCGGCGTATCTTGTCTCCGAAGAAGAAATTCGAAAGTTTCAATTGCTGCGATAATCTGTTCGTTGCGCCGAGGCCTCTGGATTGAGCTTTCGTGTACGTGTTTTTGGCTAAGTTCTTGGTCGGAGTGTGCGTAGGTGGTTGTTTTTAGAATCTGAGTATACGTGAATGTGGTATGTGTTGATGAACAGGTCAAAAAACAGAGGAAACAAGCTGATAACACGCAGTTCCGAGCTCAGCTTGATGCTCTGGGCCTGAAAATTGTCCAGGTGACTGCAGATGGTAATTGCTTTTTCAGGTCTGTGTTCCTTGTTAGAAAAGATCACCGACTTGCTTTTGATTTCTTTTTAATGTTTCCAGGAATTGGTTTGTTTTGTAAGATAACAGTAATCCTCTCTGTTGTAAAAGGTTGATGGTATGCTCATTGCATGACCACTCTGTCGTCAGAACATGATACGCATTGCATTTTATGGTACACTGGTTCTGGAATACTATCATCGATGTACTAGAAATTCCTCTGTTGGAAAAACTATTGCATTTCGTATGATGTGTCATTCTGCCTGACATGCTGCATCTGGAAATATATCTTGAAGAAGAGCTCTATTTGTCTGGGAATGAAGTTCTTCTACCTTAGTCTCGAGGATATTAGATTGTCTCTTTCGAGATCCACCTATGTTACTTTATAGAATTTTGTCACTATCTTGCGTCCTAGACAAACAAACCATGTACCTCATTCCAGTTTCCATTCCATTTATTTGAATAATCCATCTTCCAGGTAATCTCACTGCCTTGTATGGAGCTTTTGTTTATAGAAATGCCTTTGCTATGGTTGGAATTTTCATAGTTGTCCACCCTTGTTAATTAGGGCCCTTGTAGATCAGTTGGAAGGCGATAGAGATGAACATGGAAAGTACCAGAGTATGGTTGTTCAGTACATATTGGTATGTGGAGTGCTGATTTCTCTTTTTCAAGCTGTAGGAATTATGTTCATAGGGTTTTTTTTTTTTTTTTTTAACATGGTTATGTCATCCTCATTTGTATTAGTGCTCAGCAATTTGGCTTTGAACTTTTATTTGGTGCATTTTGTTCTTGAACTTTTTTGGAAGTATTGATGGATTTCACACTTATATAGACACTGAAATAGCATGCTTTTGGAAGAAAAAACCAAGTTAAAATGGGTGCCATACATTGAAGGTTATGTTTCTGCTGCCCATGGTTATTCCTGATGATATTCGGCTCACAGTCACAGTTGCATAGAGCTATACCAACACAAGGATCACCTGAGCAATTTGACATTCTTATATTACTAGAGAGGAAAACCTGTTGAGTGTTGATTGTGATTTGGATGGTGTATCTTGGCCTAAACTGACAGGTGCAGGAGGGAGCTGGACTCTATAGTTAGCCGCATTGTTCTATCCTACAAGAATGTGCAATTGCTCCTTTAGGGTTGCAAATATTAGGCAAACCAACATATTTTCTGGAGGACATATTGACAAAATAAAAAATGAGAGCATCGATACTAACGTAAATTTTATCTACTTTTTAGCATGCATGATAAAACTGTAATGTTTTGCAATGGCACAAATAGATAGTTTTGCTTGTTTCAAGTTTCAACAGAATCATTTATTTTCATTGGCTTTTTCTCATAGTGACATGTTTAAGGAAACAAAATCCTTGTTTGAAAAATGGATCTGATATATACATCTAAGATGGGAATTGTTAATGACAGAAAAATCGTGAAATGTTTGAACCATTTATTGAGGATGATGTGCCATTTGACGAGTATTGCAAAACCATGGACAATGATGGCATGTGGGCTGGTCATATGGAATTGCAAGCTGCTTCTCTTGTTACATGGAGTAACATTTGCGTTGATTGGGTAAGATTGACAATGATGTCATCAACCATCATCAACATCAAGTTTTTTTGGTTAAGGTCTTTTCATTCCTTTGGGGGAAACATCCAGACTCAATAAGGACATCATTAGACTCGTCAATTGTTAACCTTGCTACTGGATTTGAAGTTTCCCTGTTTAACCATGCATTCTAGAATTCAATGACCATTGAAGAACGCATGATTATTAGTTTCCAGACTCATTCTTTGCTTCTTTATATTATGGCTTTCTTCCCCAATATGGCCTTCCTTTATCTAAGAAGTTAGTTCTAATCATTGTTAAGATCAAAGGCCACTTAGGATGTTGTTTTTATAATGGTTATAGCTTGTTCATTTCTGTCTGGTTATAATTTGTTACTTTTTAAACTGAAAGTTGACTTATCTGAAGCGCAATGATATCTGGCATGTCTCGCGATGTCTATTGTGGCAAAAGCATGTAGAAGGACCATTGGTGATGATGTGCAAAAGATTTTTTTCAGAGATAGATTGCACCTTTTAGCAGAAGGAGTTCCAACAGGTGCATATAATCCTAATTCAAAGAAGACTAGATACATCGAAGTTGTTACAGCATTGCTGGCTCATCGAGTGTTCTATATGTGCTCCATGAACCTACACATTAGCACTAATTAGTTTTGATACATGCCATGCATGCAAACAAATATTTGTTTGCTGACTCCAGTTGGAACAATTTAGCTCACTCCTTACTTGATGCAGAACATTTGCATGCATGGCATGTATCAAAGTTGTTACAGCATTGCTGGCTCATCGAGTGTTCTTTATGTCCTCCATGAATCTACACATTAGCACTAATTAGTTTTGATACATGCCATGCATGCAAATATTTGTTTGTTGACTCCAGTTGGAACAATTTAGCTCACTCCTTACTTGATGCAGAACATTTCGCCGCGATGGTACACATGCAATTTTGATCAGCCTGGTGCTTGTATGATCCATTTGTGAGTATTCTGAATCTACAGCCTGATGATGTTTTTGGCTAAACAAGCGCTCAAATACTGGGATGCAATCTGGGTCTATTTGTATACACTTCAATAAATTGCATTTTCTTACATATTACTTTCCCTCAAAAAATTTGAAAGTAAGAGATGGTTTTAAATTTTTAAGAGATTATGAAAATATTATATGTTTCTCCAGATCAATTTTGTTTATTTAAAAAGGTTTTAGGTGTTTCAAGTTCCTCAAACATCAAATTGCAAGAGCCGCAAGATCTGAAAAAAAAAAAAAAAAAACTGTATGTACAGGTCATCCAAACAAACTGGCTCATTACATGAAAGAAGGTACTGCAGCTTGTTCGGGGAGACTGCTGATTTGTGAAATTATTTTGGCATGCGAGGAAGTTGCAGATATGAGTGACATTGTGGTATTGTTAGATTTAATTCTTTTGCTAGTTTGAGAGATGTTTTGGTGTGGTCATGAGTGGATGAATTACTGTCTAAGCATACGTGATAGGAGACCAAAATGTCACGTTAGTTTTTGTTTCTCCAATAATTTTTTATTGAAATTCCCATGTATATATATTCTTCAATGAATGCATGCCAGGATATTCTAAGTTAAGGCCGATTGGCTGTGTCGAGGTAGCCAATGTGACTTTGGATTTTCACGAGGGTCATGAAATCTAGTTGATATATGGTATTCCACACTTTACTATCTTCGATAAGTGTCATCATGTGAAGGAAGTAAGCATAAAAAATGTGTGTTGTGCCTTTATTGTTTTGTGAATAGGGAAAATCTATTAGTCTTTTTGTACTGGTTGGTGTTTGTATGTGCATTATTCTAACTTACAGATTTTGCTTTGTTTCATTAGATCTTATCATGATGAGGAACATTACAACAATGTGAGGTTGAAGGAAGACACAGGAGATGGGCCAGCTAGGCCAACCACAATTAAGGTTGCTACTGTAATTTAATTTTAGATTACTAAGTTAGGAGGGAAGTTGGACAAATTTATGAATTTAAGTATGTGATTTGATAATTTCTTTTGCTGAAAAGCTGATTCTAATCTCTCGTCGTCGTCTTGCCAGGCAAAAGCTGGGTCAAACAAGTCTAAATCAGGATCTGGTAAGGATACTACTGATGCAGGTTCCATCAAGCTAGTCATGGTGTGAAGTGGTTGTGAGAACAGTGAGAAAATTGAGCAGGTTATGTCCTCTCTTCTTCTGCTTGCATGTTTGCATTAAATGCTTACCTCTCATCCTCTGGGTGAATCTAGAATTAGAATGCAATGTTTTGGACCTTTTTCGGATTTGTGTGTGACATGTGATACTTCTACAGACACTGCTGCAAATGTATGGGGATGTTGATGCGGCCATAGAGTATTTGATAGCAGAACAAGGCATTGAAGATTTTTCAGAGGAAACTATCTGGTCTCTCTGCAATGCAGATGCTTCTCATGGTAATGGCTGGTCAGTATTTATCTCTTTAGATTTTCTTTAATAATTTGACTTCACAGTTTCAGAGATACTAAGCTTCGCAAGAAGCTTGTTTGGAGTCATTTTGATGTAACTGGTAGGTTATTTTGTCTTGTTGTCCACGGATTTTTCGGGTAGTCAAATGTGCTATACCCAAAACAATTTCATAATTCTTTGTGGTATTTAGGTGATGGTGCCAATGAAAATTCTGATGAACAGAGACAGGAACCTGTGGAAGAGACCTATAAAGAGAATCCACCTAGCAATAGTGCTAAACGGACTCATGATGATGGCAGTGCCCAGCGAGAAGACAAGGTTTCTGCAAATGATGATTATGTTATATCTTTTACCATTTTGGCTTAAGCTCAAACATGAGAACCGTTGGTCATGCGCCTCTTCATTTTATTTGCTTGTTTATTATTTTGAAATGCAGAAAATCCCAAAGGCTTGTCCATGTGGTTTAAAAAAGAAATATAAGTCCTGTTGTGGGTCAGGGACAGGGAAAGTCTCTGCAATTTCCAAGTATTTTTTGTTCTCTCTGTGCTTTATATGTCAAGTTATAGTTTAAGCTTGTCTTTTGTTGAAGTACTTTTCCTGTTTCATTGGATAGTTTATGGCTTATGTATCTGACATGGTATCAATTTCCTTCCTTAAATTCACGTCTGGAACATTTTCTCACTCCTGCGCTTTTTCAAATAATGTGTACAATTTAAAAAGTTCATACATGAGTAATTTAAATTTATACTTACAAAAACAAAGACAACAGTAAAGATTTCTCCATGTGGTTCAAAAAAGATATAAAGTTACTGTTGTGGGTCAGGGACGGGGAAAGTCTCTGCAATTTCCAAGTATTTCTCGTTCTCTCTGGGCTTTATATGTTAAGTTGTAGTTTAAGCTTGTCTTTTGTTGAAAGTATTTTCTTGTTTCCCTGTGAGTGGATAGTTTATGGCTTATGTATCCAACATGGTATCAATTTCCTTCCTTAAATTCCAGTCTGGAACGGTTTCTCACTCCTACGCTTTGTCGAATAATGTGTACAATTTAAAAAAGTTCATACGTGAGTAATTTAAATTTATGCTTACAAAAACAAAGACAGCAGTGAAGATTTCTCCGTTTTTATGTCTAAATGTTGTTTTGCAGTGAGCAAGCACTTGAATCCAGCAAAAGTAGAAAGGAAAAAAAGCGAGGCAAGAGAGGGTCTGACACATCTGCACTTTCTACTGGATCTGATGGAGGGCCACCTGATATGGGGGCTCTTTGTATCTAATCTTTTGCCAATGTATGTGCACCAGCATCTATTGAATTTCAGATATCAGTATGTGTGCAGTCTTCCAAATATTTCATTAGATTAGACAATTTTTTTTTATCTATATTAGCATTTATTTGATGCATGCATCTCTTCTTTGATCTTTGGGATAAGTGCACTTTCTAATTTTCCAACTGTTGCCAAATTTAATTAGATTTACAGGTATAAATTTTTCAATGGTGTTACCTTTCTTGGATAGCCTGCCCGTCTGATGCATTTTGTACTGGCAATTGTAATTTGGAGATTCTTTGTACACATAATTGATGCGCATGCATATAAAACCTACCTGGTGGATTTGTTGGCATTGGTGTAGGTAAGTTTGGTCAGCAACCAAAGGGGGAAGAAGATGATGAAATTCAGTTATTGCTGTCCCAGGGCTAAAGCTTTTCATGAATATAAAAGAGATGTTCACATGAATTTGACAAGTGATGCTTTTAATTTTTAAGTTCCCTTCCAAAGTGTTGGTTTTGCTTGAATTGTACTTTGGGGTTCCTGTGAACATGTTATTCTTTTTCCTTTTATTTCTCTGTGAAGAAATGCAGTAAGCATTTTTGCACCCAACTTCTTGTCATAAATGAAAGATGTGTGTAGATGCAAAATGCACTTAAGCTTCATCGACAAGGATCCAAATGCAATCCATTTGCAGTTGGAGATGACACAGATATTACATATGCTAGCTCTTCCATTCAAATTGCAGATTTCTAAGATTAAACAACTTTGACTGTTATGTTTGGTTATTTTGACAAAAAACTGTCTTATTGATCTTTTGTTGGTTGTCATTAATTATTATATCATCATTACATCATTTAGACGAATTATAGTCTCCAGAGCTCCTGAGTGATGGATGATGTGTAGATACCATGAGCTTCTGCGAAGTTTTAGCAGGAGATTTTCCAGTTTTTTTTTTTATTGTTTTTGTGGAATTGCATTGTGTCAGATGCAGCTTGTCCAGTCCTCAAGAGTCACGACAATCTTGCGGCTTCATCATTGCATCCTTGAAGGAGTGGAATGAGAATCAAATTGTGAGCAGAGAACTGATGCTGAAAGAAGTCTATTACTTGAGCTTCTCACCAGAGCAATTTATGAGGTTACTTATTATTTTTTCATGGCTTGCCTTGAATATAAATCTTTTCATTCTCTATTAGCAGCTGCATAGAGTGGATGTTAGTGTGAGGCTATCCTCTGTCTTCGAAGAGTGGTACCTCATTAGTCTTGTATACTGCTTTGTCCCAAAATATGGGAAATAAAAAAATCCTTAGTTCTTCATTTAACAGCTTGACAAGCATTGAACCTTACATGGTGATGCTCTAATGATGTAGGGTGTTTAGTAATCTGTTGAGCTTGTGAAAGTCAATGTGTAGAACCATTCATTCCATGAAAGAGTGAAAAACACTTGATAATTTTGCAAGATAGCAAGGTGTGCCTTGTGAGCTGCATTTTCATTCAAATGGTGAACCAACATATGGGAGGGCATAATTGCCAAATGATATGGGAGAATGGAGGCATCATGAGAACTTTAATGTGACAAAAGCATCTTCGGCTTGGTTTACACTGTGATGTTCCGTGGATGTCTAGGCCTGCGAGTGAACTTTTCCCATCATGTGCCATTGTCGAACGAACTTGGTCAACTGCTTCTTCATTGTCATTGAGAAGGTGGTCTGTAAAAGCCAGGAGACCAAACTTAGGTCCCTTCCATGACATAAGTGTACCTAGCTGCTAACTCGGTGCCAAGTATAATAGACTTTCTTTGTTTTTCTACCAAAGAAAAAGTTCTGATTTACAACATCGATTTAGTTGTTAACCATGTATTTAAGGTCTATCTCGCGGTTATGTTCAACCGTTTTGTATTATGAATGAGAACAACTTAACAGTAAATACATGATGCGTTGTTCTCAAATCTCTGGTCCATTGAGTTTGCAGATTGGCCTTGCCGGGTTCATTCCAGTCAGAGTACAGAACGGCCAGTATAATATCAACGATAGTTTAGTTTCAATATAGATAGTTTAAGAGGATGATCATTGAAGAGGGCCTACTCAAGTTTAGAATCACCATAAAAGAGGTGTGTCAGGCGAGGGACGAGGTCATGGTGTTATACAATGCGGTAGGGACGTGTGGTGCAGCAAGCAAATCAATTTCAAAATGTAAGTGTCAAGTAAGACAATCGATATTTTATCCGATCAATTTAATTGGCTAGTTGCATTGTGTTAGTCGTTAGCAATCTGACTGCCAAATAAAATATATTTCTTAAATAAGGGGACAATCCCTTGAAAAGTTTTCAAACACTAGAAATCCCAAAGTTGCAAGGACTTGGAGGAAATCTACTCCCTTTGAAGAAATGCTACTCATCATCACTGATAGTTGCAAGGACTTTCTAGCAAATACCACTGATGATATCCACTTAGTAGTTACTAAATATCCATACCATCACTTACCAGTTTGATGAAGGAATTTACTATATTATTGGATAATTACTAAGTGATAGGATCATTGGGATATAAACTCTACAATCAAATTGCTAACCTCAAAAGAAAGGTACTAACTACAAGCATAGCGATGATTGTGAGGACTCCATGAGACTTGTGACTGTTGGAAAAATAATTACAATGTACAAATACAGAGGGAAATTATTGTATCAATGGAGAATTGAAAAAAGACGGCACCCTCGAGTTAAGAATAACGAAGAGATGTTCATGATGGAAAGTTATTAACCATAGGTGTGTTATCACTTTCAAGGATTTCAGGTGATTTACAATTGTTCAGGAATACTTACTGAGAAATTTCATTATTTATTATGACTATTTGATGAAATTTACTAAATTAATTTAAGTTTACTAACGACTAAGATTAACATAAGGGCATAACAAAGATTATTTTTGGCAACGAGCAAAGATTGACATACGGCTACAAGAGGAATATGTATAGAAACCCATCAGTAGTGCCGCAAATCTTTTCTGCTTCATCTACAAACTGCCAAAAAAAAAACTTCGAACCTAAGTAATTGGAAATAATACTGAAATATGAAATTTGAATATTATTTCTTAAGGAATAAGTATATCAGAAGTCATGAAACTGGCTACAAAAGTACAATCAAATTTCAAAACTTTCAAAAGATGCGATCGAATCCTAAAACCTATTCAATCAATGCAATTAAGTACTTCCGTTAGCATTATCCAATTCGAGTAATGAAAAATGCTGACATGTCTTTTATTAATATAATTTGACTATGCACGAGCTACTTGAGCAAAACATGATGCCTGTTCTAATGATTTGGAGTGTCTTATGTGCAAAGTCACCCTCTCTCCATTTTCATATATTTTGAATATGACGTTAGAGATTGAACTGAACGCCATCTCTTACTTCAACAGCAACACAGTTGTCCCGGGTTATCAGGAAACATATGCCAACCCCTAATTGGTTTTGCTGGCTTAACGGTCACTTCCTCAAGAGCCTTATGCCAACACTACTCCACTCGCCTCTTCCCCTTTAATCTCGCTGGTGTCCCTGATGTCGCTGGCTTCCACTTCCTCCATTCGGCGTGGGAGAAATTTCCATAAGTACAAAAATTTGAGGTTGAAATCCCTCCACTCCATTTCATAGATTGAAGCTGGATCGACTAACTGATTGTCTTCGACCAAAACCTTCAACTTATCATCCATTCGCTTGCATCTTAACACATATCCCAATTTTTCCATGGTTCCACCCGACAGTCTGAGCGTAAGGCTAAATTGTAAGTAATCCTTGTCAAATTCAAGAAAATCAACTGCTCCCTCCAACACTCCCCACAGAATATTGGGTTTGAGATATTGAATCCACATGTGATCTGAATCAAATAAACCGAGAGATCCCGATAGTCCATTCCGTCTTTGGCCATTAACGTGTGGCATGATGTCGAAAAATATTTCATTTTCTCCTTCTTCTACATTGAAAACAACACAGAGAGCTAATCCCAGGAACTTATCATAAAAATCCCGTGAAACCATGAAAGATATGCTACTGCCTTCAACAAGGACAAACTCCTCCGGCATATCTCTTCGGGGGACAATATTTCTGTAGAAACGAGAAATCCCGGAATAGCGATACTTCTGTTATACCGGTAAATTGTTAGACGTACTCAAGTTGACAATGAGTTCAAATAGAAGAGTTTGATTTGAGAAATTTTCTGGTAATTTAACCAAAGCTAGAGTTTTATAATAATTAAACATATTGATCCTTCCTTTCCTTATATGTAATACTCATGAAATCATTCACTTGCGAGTGTTGTAGCCACCCCTCATTACATGTAAGTGCAGAATAACTTTATGTTAGATTTGCTTGTTTGTATAGAATTTTCAGTTTTTGCATTATACAAACACGGTGCGCCCGACGTACACTCCAACAAATCAACACATGCGCTTATGCATGCGCGTGCAACCACAGAGAGAGAGAGAGAGAGAGAGAGAGAGAGAGAGAGAGAGAGACCTCAACTGAAAAGTCAGCCATGATATCGGCGCGTGGGAAGTCTTCCCCGATAGCGTCGTCTTCTCCTCTGGAGAGAGGGAGATGGAGCTCAAGTGGAGAGCCAGCCAGGATATCGGCGCGTGGGAAGTCTTCTTCGCCTGCTTTTCTATTATCTCTATGGATTAGCCACCACTGTTACATATGGGTGCAAAATCACGATATATTAGCTTGTTTCGTGTACTAGTATTTGCAGCTTTTGCATCATACAAACACAATGCACCACAATCGCGGGCCGGGGGGGAGGGGGTGGTTTGGAGAAGAGGGGGAGGGAGAGAGACCTGATGCGAGAGACCAGCTGAACTTTCTTCCTCTGTGTTGTTTCTTTATCGTCATGCCCCATCTCATAGAGCAAACCTGAATCTAGCAACTCGTCGTCTTGACACAAAGCCTCCGAATTGTCCTTTACCGGCTTGCATATTAATCGAAATCCACACTTTTTTACAATTGCACCACCCGATGCTCTAATGCCAATCTGGAAAGAACTCGAGTCATTTGGACCAAAATCATCTTCTCCCCATAGCTCCTCTATATCAAGAAACGAAAGCCACACATGATCCGAAAATGGACGTGATATGCTGGTGATCGTAGGCTTGTGTTTGCCATTGATGTATGGATAAAGCCTCAATGTGACATTTCGTTTCCCTTCCTTTACTTGAAATACAACGCAGACAGTCAATGCTAGGAACTTTTTATACAAATCCTTTGAAGTCATGAAAGATATATAACCCTCTTTATTTGGGAGCAACCATATCGGCATCTCTCCTCCACGTAGAAGACTATGGCAACCCAATTTCGAAAAAAGTTTCTGTCACAGATGTAAATTGTTAAGACAGTATTAAACACAGAGAGAGAGAGAGAGAGAGAGAGAGAGAGAGAGAGAGAGAGAGCCTAACCTCACAGTTGTTAACGGGCCATATGTCGGAGGGAATTTCACTTAGAGATTCACAATTCGTTGCCCGCAAAACCTGCAATTGTCCTGGAATCTTGCCAATCTCTTGTAGCTGTCGGCATTCCGAAACATCCAAAAGCAGTAAATTATGTAGCTGCCCGCATGTTGGAAGCTTAGCAAAGTTGTTTTGGGACAAACCCAAATATCTTAAGTACGGAAAACATGAATCATTCTCTAGGAACTCTGCTTCTAGTAGATTGCATCCCCCAAGCCTTAAGATCTCTAGCTTAGGAAATCCAGTCTTGCTATGCAGATCGCTCAAATCCCCTTCCTTTTTTGGAAACATTCTTAGATTTGAACAACCTTCAAGTGTCAAGCTCTCAAGATTTGGCAACTTGTAAATGCTAGATGGGAGGCTTGCTAGTTTCTTGCAATTAATTAAACTCAAATTCTCCAAAGAGACAAGATTTTCTATGGATGTAGGAAGTTCCTCAATTGAAGTCCCTTTTAAATAAAGTTCTTTCAAACCTTTGATTTTTTTCGGAATTTCAGGGAATCTTCGCAACTTTGAGCAACCAGTAAGATTGAGAAGTCGAAGATTCTCGGATTGGAGCACATCGGGGAAGTGATGAAGGTTAGAGCACCCTCTTAAACTCAAACAATCTAACTTGGCGTGATATGCAACTGATTCATGAGCATGCTTCAAATTTTTGCACCAATCGAGAATTAGTTTCTGGAGATTTGGAGTCAAATTGAGGTCCAGCATACAAACTACTGACGGACATTCACGGAAGTTAATGAATTTCAAATTTGTAAAGTCCTGCAACAAACATCCAGACGGAAAAAAATGATAAAAATATTTAATGAAAATCACTTGATCATCATTCAAGCCCCATGTGATCAGAAATTAGTTGATCATATGGTGTATATAGAGCACTCCCTCTCCCTTTTTAAATATGAGTTTATTAAGCAATCCTTGGCCAAAAGAGAAGATAAAAAAAGAATAATACTCATAATTCCACCACACACTGAGCTCTATCAAGCCACACGCAAGAGAAATCATTCCAATGCTAAGTGGCGTGGCCACTTCTACTACATATGCGTTGAGAAACAATACATGTAATTCAGAGCGAGAATGTAACCTCAGGTGGGAGCACATGAGTCACGATCAAATCCTTAGCCAACTGACATGGATTTAAGCTAACATAGGTGGCACTTGATAGATCTACAATCTTATGCAGGGATACAAAAACCTACCATAAATGCGGTGGAAGCTTAGGAGTCTCCCGTGTCATCACTTATTTGGTTATGGTGGATGGTTGATCAATTTTCGAGAATCACACATTTTGTGTCATGTAGTAGACCCTTGATGCGTTACCTGTTGCTGAACTTTATATTAGTGAAATTGTGTGCTTACATAGTATTCCCCTTATGTCAAATTCATCGGTCACTTTTGGCACACATTAGGATTTGGCCTCAGTTTAGTTCCGCGAGCCATCTTATTAAGGAGTTTTATTAGAAAACATGTTAAACAATGGGTTTCATTATTGGTTCAAGCTGAGTTTGCAGATAATAATATGGTGAGTCAAACTATTGGAAAATGACAATTTGAAGTTGAATCTAACACCATTATCCACTAGGTGTCAATTTAGTGGATATGCTGAAGAAAAAGCTAAGCCAATCAACGAGTTACATGAGGAAGAGAAAAGCCTGCTATTTTAAAGACGGTTATCTTGTGTCGATTCATTTGGGAAGGGCGCTTTCCACCTAGTTGTCATGCTAAGTTATCTCCTCGTGCATATGGTTCTTTTCAAATTTTGGAACGCACTGACAGAAATGCCTACCGTAGGGGGCTTTGTGGATAGAAAGGTAATGGTTCTTGAACTTTGAATTTGGTCAATGTAATCCCTAAATTTAATGTACAATATCGTCCCCCAACTTTTAATTTGTTCAATGTGGTCCTTGGACTTATGATACGTGTTCAATTTAGTCCGTGGATTGTATAAAAATGTTAAATGTTGTCATACATATAACATTTTCATACAGTTCAATAACTAAGTTAAACATGCACAAAAAGTTCAAATACTACATTGCACATTAAGCTAGAGTTCAAGGACCATTTATATTATTATCCCATGGATAGAGTGGTGTTTTCGCCAATTTCAATGTTGATGATTCATCACCATGAAGTTGGCCTCAAGGATCTTTTCCAATAGAGAGAGAATGATATTGGAAATATTTCGAATCAGTATTCAAAGATTTCAAGACTCTCTCTGGTGAATAGAATAATAGGGATGGGGACGCTAGTATCATACATGTGTGGTTTGACTCCCATGCTTGAGGCGGAGCATAAGTTAGAAAGAGAGAGGAGAGTTAGACATAGGATATGCCAAAAACAAAAAGAATAATAGGGATAAAATATATTTTCTTGATCTATGAGTTTGTTAATAATTTATAGGATTGCTTTAGTCTTGATTACAATTTGATAATATTGTTGGCTGTTTGAATTTCGTATTTGAGGTAGGTTATCTTTTCTTTACTTGAAGGTTACTCAAAGGTCTCTCATTGTAAACACAATTAATTTATAAAATATAGTTTCCTTATCTTTTCTTGGTCTCTCTTTTCCCCCCTCGATGGATATGAGTGATCAAGAGAGTGGTGCATCCTTCAAGTGGCCTACATAAGTGGTGATTCGGTTGGAAGGAGACCTAGATTATCAAGTCTCTTCCTATCCTCTATAGTGGGTTTTCCCCCTTCATTAAGATTGAAAAACCCCTTTTATTTATTTGTTCCTTCAACACATTTCCGACGTCAGCGTGACCGACGAGCATGGCAGCAAAATTGAAAGCCCACAAAGTTTGTCTCATTTGAGGTATAGGAAGAGAAAACTATAAGAGTATGCACAAGATTTGAAAAAATCGATATTTGAAAATTGAGCAAAACCACCAAATTATAAATATTTAATGGAAAGAAATTGTTGGTAAATGCGCAATACACGAACATAAAATATATGCAGATTGGAAAAGATATTTCAAGATTGAAATTTGCAATAAGAAGTTTGTTGTAGGGTAAATAAAATTAGAATTTAAATTGTGAAACACGTGGGAGATCAAATAAATTGTTATTTTATGCACCTCTCTTTGAATACAAAATTTATAAAATAAGTAATTGACAAGATTTTGGTGAGGAAATTAAATTGAAATCCTGTGGAAGGTCACCAATAAATATGAATATAAAAACAATACGTATACTAACATGCGTACATATATAACTTTAGATTAGATTTAGGTTTACATATATTTTAATTAGCGAAGCGAGCCCTCTCTCAATTCTCTTTAAAAAGCCTTATTAGTCATGCGTGAAAGCTGTTACATACTGTTACATACTACTAGCGTGCTAGACGCAACGCCTTTATAAAGTAAGACTCCTCTATGGAGTTGTACTCCACAAGCCTGGTTTTAAAAAGCTGGAGAAGGAATTGGATGGTCAATCTATCTCCCATACTGTTCCACAGCTAGGCGAGTGGACCCGCAACAAGGAGATGTGGAGAGTTGCTTTTCCTCCTGTGATTTCTTACTTAGGAAGAAATGGAGTAAGGGCGTTATCGAAAGGCTCGATTGAAAGGAAAGGTGGGGAACGTGTTACATACTTGGAAGGAGGAGGAGAGATTTCCTGAGTAAATTCTCCTAAATCTCTTTGAAAATGAATATTTTATTCATAAAGATAAAAGAAAACTTTCTTGGAGTTCCACTTCTTCCTCCTTTTAAAAATAAAGAAGTACTTGTTAGAAATTCCCGGTTAGGTTGGTACAACAAAAATAAACAGGACTTTTGGGGCCGACTTATAGTAAACACTAATTTTCTTTATAGATCCTTTGCTACGCAGTTTTTATATACTTGTTTCCATTATCCACTGCATTCTATTGGAGAAAGAACAAGGGAAGGTTCAATCAAAAGCACTTAGCGGGCACTCACTTCACTGACGAAGCAAATAAGCAAAAAAAAAAAATTTCTTTCTATTTCCATATGTAATTTCAAACAGAATTTAGTCACCTCATCTCGGATATAATATATAGAATAGCATTTTTAGCATCCATCATTTTAAAGACATACAAATTGAATCCTCAGTTCATGTTTCTTAGAATACTAAGCACATTCAACTTTCAATTGTTAAATTAGGTCATCAATAATTTCTTGTTCCAATTTTCGGTATAAAAATTACGGACTGTTTAAGTTCGTTCTTCTTATAATGTCAGTGCTTGTAACATTTTGAATATGTCATTGGACTTTTTTAGTGATTTCTTTTTGTTTGAATCAACATTAAGATTCACAAAAGTGTTTAATACTCTTCTAAAACGGGAAGTATTTACTTGTGTTGGTTCGTGCAGTAGATCTACATCTAGTATTTAATGCTTTAATCGAAGGTAAACAATTTAATAGAGGCAGATGTTTCTTAATCACATTCACAAGCATCATCAGAGTTAGTAATTGTTGCATTCAAAGTTTTCAATAAGACATATACATATCCATAATCATGTGCATACAGATATAAATATCGAAGAGATAAGTAAATATAGACAAGTCATTTAAATGTGCACCTTAAATTGCTCCCTCACTACTTGGATCTTGCTTTTGTGCATATCAAGTCCAACTAACTTCTTTGGACCGAGGGAAAACTTGGGAAACGAAGGAGGACATTCAGGCCATTCATACCATCTTAGTTCATTAGGAAGATAGATTGGACCTTGGAAAGAGTTATGCACATTGATCATGATGAGCACTCTCAACCTTTTCATGTTCTTGAAAGCATCAGGACCTATGTATATTGCTTCTGTCTTGGGCAAATTCAAAACTATGGCTTTTATGGCATTTGTTCCCTGCATTTATAGAACTTGCGTTGCAATTAATATGCAAATTCATAGAAGAAGAGAGGACAATCAACGTATAAACCAGCAAAAACATACCATATCCCCTGACAGAACATCATCGACATCTTCACGAAGCCATAACCTGCTACGTTCTCCAGGAACATCATGACTTTCTTGTCTAATAATATCCATGCCCATCAACTGAATCAAGTCATGCATCTGCAATTTCCCTCCCTCTTCAATTATCAAGGACTTCTCAATAAGAACTTGTACTCCAATAGTTGTGTAAAAGTTGCAACTATCAAGAACTTCCACAATGTAGAACTTGTCTCGCCCCTTGAAGAAACATGCGATATCAAGAAAGATCTCCTTTGCATAGTTCTCTAGTCCATCGTAACTTAACTTGAGAACATCATTGATGGTTTTGTTAGGAGTTTTAGCAAGTTTATTCAATGCGCTTTCCCACTCTAGTTCTGTTCTACCACATAGGAAAGAGCCCAATACCTCAAGTGCTAGAGGAAGTCCATTAGCATAATGCAAAGCACCATCCACAAGATCCCTCCTTATTATTATTTTGTTGTTTCTTAGAAAGGCATGCTTGTTGAAAAGTTCACGAGCTTCGCAATTCTTCAGAGTTTTAACTTCATAGATGTGATCTTCATCTATTCCATGGGAAGCTAGCAGATGTCTATCTCTCGAAGTAATAATTACTATGCTTCCTCCACCAAACCACTCATGCTTTCCAGCTAAAGCATTTAATTGTTCTACTTCATCAACATCATCAAGAATAAGGAGAACTTTTTTGTGACAAAGTCTCTCTTGAATTAAGGTAATACCTCCATGAAAACTAAGCACTGCTAACTCTTGTCCTAGTAATATCTCAGACAACAATTTTCTTTGCAAAAGAACTAAATCCTTGGAGGCTTCTCGAACATTTGCCAAAAAACATGAACCCTCAAATTGTCTAAAAATAGCATTATGAAGGGCTTTCGCTAAAGTTGTCTTTCCTATGCCTCCCTTTCCCCATAATCCTATAAAGAGAACTTCATTGTTAGACTTCATGTTTATCATTGATTCCAGCTTTACCACTTGGGGATGTATCCCAACCTGATACTTGGCAACATGCAAGGGAATTCGGTGTAGCCGCATTGATATCTCCTTGACTATACCTTTTACAAGCTCTGCTTCATCTCTGATGAAATCTAGAAAAATATTTGACACATTGATTCAGTGTTTCAAATATATGATTAAGTTGCATCATTGAAAAAGAAAAAACAAGAGAGGAGTTGTGATTTAACATATAAAAGCAATGACAAAGTAGTGCCTCACATATTATCACTTACCCATCATTCAAGTCCCACCCAGACAAGTTACCAGCGTCAAAAAGAGCCTTCTTCCATCTCTCAACTTCCTCTGAATTCTTCCCGAATTTGGACTCATGCTTAGCAATAGCTTCTCTGTAACTCTTTTGTGGTGTTCTCACTTCCCTGGGTTCTACTTTGTAAAACACTGGAAAGACCATGAGATCTTCTCGCTCCTTTCTCTCCATGATTTTTGCCACCTCTTCCAAACACCATTGTGAGGAAGCATAGCCCTCAGAGAAAATGATAATTGCAATTCGCGATTCCTTGATCGCCTTCATAAGCGCATGTGATATCTGCTCTCCCTTCCTCAGTTCTTCACTGTCGATGTAAGTGTATATTCCCGCCTGGTTTAGAGCTACATAGAGATGATTGAGGAAGTTGTTGCGGACGTCTGGGCCTCTGAAACTCAGGAAGACATTATAACTCTTTCTAGACTCGGAAGAAGAAGAAGCCATTAGAATTGCGAAAGAGAGTAGGTTAACAATGAGCAAAGAGTTGCCAAAGATTCGTTACTTCGTTTCAGGCAATTTTTTCGCCCTGTGATCTTCTCTTTTTATTCATTGTACCCAGATGCAGACTTCCTTTTTCGTGGGCCAACGGAGAATATTTTAATAAAGGTGCTTAAGCATGAGTCAACATTTTAGCTTGGGATTTTTATCACGCTCTTAGCTTGAAATGTTGAGTCGCACGTGAAATTTGTCTTAGTTGAAGATCTTATTTCCATGTTAGTCAGATATCTGATCGATACAGAAATATTTGTTTAATGTGGAATTTATTGTTAATTGAATTGTTAATGAATTTGACCAGTAAATTTGACCAGTCAACATAAGATAAATTTTAATGATTGTAATAGCATATAGTTTTGATTGGAGGCCAGTTTCCTAACTGATCGATTGATGGGCTACGGGGAAATGGCTTCCATCACTTTATTCCCTAGTTTTTCCTTTTCTGATATGGAAAATAAAGTATCTCATCTCATGAAAAGAAAAAAAGTTGGCTGTGGCTATATGGCAAATTGGTGAGTAATGATCAATGTACCTATAGATTGGTGGGCCGGACACAAACCAATTGATTAAGTTTATTAATTTCATCTCATTATAGAACGAAAGGCGCTATGAGATTTATGGTGTCACCATGTGCACCAATATCGAAGGTTATTGAGCACAACAATTTTTCTCCTATTTGAAGTGAAAGTGGTCCATGAATGGTATTGAAGTATTCGTTAGAGATGATCGCAGAAGCAATTTGGATTTTTAATACGGACTGAACTTTATACCCAACTATATATAATAAAAAACGTCATATTCCGTAACTGTCTGACTACAAGATGGGCCATGTATTACTTTATTCTCAATAAATATATCGAATTGAACAAAAATGTGGACACAAGTTGGAAGTCACGTTACTTAAAACGGGGTTATTTCCAAAATTAGTGAGGACACAAAATTTAAAGTTCGGGGGGTGCAAATAAAATCTTCAATTGCTAGAGCATCGAAGGCATTTTATCATTACACAAGGAAGTAATATTAGAGACAATGTGGGCTAGTTCTCAATCAACAAAATCATAAAAAGATATCAAAACAAACAATCCTAATTGAATCAAGTAAGCAAACATGGCAATGAATCAAACATGGGCTTAGTTCCTTATTAACAGCATGGATGTCTGATGAATGTCCCCATCAATGATGATTTGTTTTTCATTGTTTTCTCGAAATAGTTCGTCGCTGGGAATTTATAGGGATTTCACAGAAACAATTAGCAACTGCACTCAAGAATCGATTTGTTAACCCCTTTCATATGCTAGTCTCCTCTGTAGCATGAGAGATGAGTATGTTATCGTACACGTCCTCGTGATATTGTTATCCTATATACATTGGCTTTACATTCTTTGATTTCCTGAAAATTACATTCCTTCTTCTTTTCCCACCCAAAAAGAAATACGAATCCATCCTTAGTAGCTATGCAGGTGTGAAACTTTCTTCGATGGAAGCACCATCAAAAATTAACCGGTTAGTGACTTGTTCGGTCAAAGCTTGGCCTGGAAAAATATTTATTCGGTCAAAGCTGGTCTATTTGACCGGTCATGGTCGTGGGACCAACCACTTTTTATTTTATTTTATTTGGATTTCTTTCCCCACTATTGTATTATTAACTGAGGATATCAACTCAGTTAACATGCATTCCACTGGCTCCCCGATGAAATACATCGTTGTGGCTTCCATGAAATGACATGGCAATCAATGTGTTGTCGTCCTTCTTTCCTTTCCTTATTTTACAGATATGTTTGATAACATTTTTACTTGGAATAATATTTTTTAAGAAATAATTTTTTTCTATTTCTACTCCTTAGAATAATTTCTTAATAAAATAAGGTATTTAATAACTACAATTTTTTTTTATTCTCGGAATATAAAAAGAATAGAAATGCATTTAGTATTGAAAAAAAAATTATTTCTTTTTTTCTTATTGGCGGCGGTGGGGGACAGGCGGCGACCGGTGGGGGCGGTGGGTAGTGACTGGCAATTGACGATTGGCGACCGACGACGGTCAGCAACCAACAATCGGCGACCGATGGCCACCAACCGACGTGCAACGGCCGTTGGTCGCCAACCGTTACCAATCACCGGTCACTGCCCACCGCCACCGCTGTCGCTACTGCTGGACATCGGCTGCCGCTGTCAGACGTGGCTGCTGGACTCCGGACGCTGGACGCGGCCGCCGAATGTTGATGCTAACGCTAGATGCCACCGCCGGTCGTTGCTGCCCGCCGCCGGCCGCCATAGGATGTTGGTCACTGGACCCCGGGCCACAAGACGTCAGTCACCGGGGCGCCAGTCGCCGAGTCTTAGGTTGTCAAATGCCGGGCCACAAGTCGCCGGGCCCGGCTACTCGAAAGTTCTATCATTTTGAGTCTGCTTTTGTGTTTTTTTTTTACTTCTTTCTTTTCCATGTCATGACCACGACTACTCGAAAATTCTATCATTTTGAGTCTGTTTTTGTGTTTTTTTACTTCGTTCTTGTGTGCCCATTAAAGTACACTAGCCCTTATGCACGAACTATTGTTTCGGACGTCGGTCAATAGCATTTTTATTTTTATTTTTGTTAAAGTAACCAAAAAAAAGAAATCCTTTAGCTCGCCTTAAAAATTTTCACTCCTGTCCCCCTCAAATCTACACTAACTTCGCCGCTAGAGAGCGAAGATATTGCAGTGCTGACCATCATGACAAGCCCCATCTTGATCCCTGTGTAAAGGAAACTGATCAAGAAGCTCACACCTCATTGGCCCCACATGGTCCTTCACAACCTTTCTGCCCACTTCTCTTCAATCATTGATTTATTCCCTTTAACGAAAGATTGTGAGCTTACGTGATAAATCATTGGGAGGTTCGACTTGCTATTTGTCTTGAGTCAATATTTTTTTCTGGCCAAACTTGTTCCATGGAGTACAACATAGCACATGGTTCATGCTGTCTTTTTCTCGTGCCTCATGTGATGTGATTCTAATGATCACTTCAATAAATATTACTTGCTGAGTTGTTGTGTTGGGCAGATCGTCTTCACAAGGAGCAAGTGAAATTATGGCAATTGCTAATTAAAAGTGCGTTCATCGTGTCTTTGATTAATTCTTATGAAATTGAGGAATTCTTGATATATGAAATTATCTATTAATAATAAAGATTATGCAAATTTGAATTGGGAACCCCACGCAACCGACTCCCTCATATGATTCACATATTTCATGTGGATTTTCTTGTTACCAAAAAGATATTCTTGTCGGATCTAGCTGGACAGTCAACGGGTGACATGGGCCGCTGTCTTCTTTACTTTTATACTAGAAATAATGGAAATTTAAACAGAGTTGACCCCCATATCCAGCAGATTCATGGATCTCAACTGCACGATAGCTGTAGAAAGAGTTGACCCTGGCATCCGAGATGGACGTGGCATCCTTTAATTCCGTGTGCTACGCTTTCATTTCAACTAGGTATTAGTAAATATTCCATTTTTGCCGTGATGGTCAGGAACTTCACCAGATGGGAGAAGCTTTTTTTTTTTCTTTTGGTCGAAAGATGAGAGAAGCTATTGAAGTGTAGGAATTTGAGATATTTTGACTTCAATGTTGTAGGACAAGTCTTGAGGCTTAAACAAAATTCACAATCCAAATCAACAAGCTTCTCTAGATGCTTGATAGAAGTTAACTAAATTTATCGCGAGTATACCAGTTTGAGATTTTTTTCGTAATATTAACTTTTTAGTAAATGGTATTTGCAATCAATGAGTTATAATCCTTATTTTCTTTCTTTTGCATTTTATGACTTTTTTTGGGTAGAAAAGATTACCTTTTATTTCTTTCATTTGCATATTATGACTACAACTACTCGAAAGTTTTATCATTTTGAGTTTGTTTTGGCTTTTTTTCTTATGCACACAAAACATTACATTAGCTCTCATGCACACGCTATTAATTAAGACGACGGTCATATCATATTTTCTTATTCTTGTCGAAGTAACCAAAAATGAAATCCTTTAGCTCGCGTTCAAGAATTGAACTTTTGTCTCACTCAGATTTGTACTAATTTTGCTTCTAGATAGCCAAGATGCTGCGGTGCCAAGAGAAGCAACCAGATTCGTCGGATAGCATCATGACAAGCCCCGTCTTGATCACGGCGTAAAGGAAACTGATCAAGAGACTCGCATTTTCATTGGCCCCACATGGTCCTTGACTGCCTTTCTGCCCAATTTTCTTTTATTTGGTCTTGACATATCTGGAGTGCAAATTTGCTTTTCTTCAATCATTGATTTATTTTCTTTAACGTAAGATCGTGAGCTTACGTGATAATCATTGGGAGGTTCGACTTGCTATATGTCCTTAGTCAACATTTTTTTTTCTGACCAAATTTATTCGATGAAGTACAACATAGCACATGGTTCATACTGTCTTTTTCTCGTGCCTCATGTGATGTGATTCTTATGATCACCTCAATAAATATTACTTGTTGAGTTGCTGTGTTGGGCAGATCATCTTCACAAGGAGCAACTGAAATTGCGGCAATCGTTAATTAAAAGTGCATCCATCGCGTCTTTGATTAATTCTTATGAAATTGAGGAATTCTTGATCTATGAAATTATCTATTAATAATAAAGCTTATGCAGATTTGAATTGGGAACCCCACCCAACCGACTCCCTCAGATGATTTACATATTTCGTGTTGATTTTCTTGTTACCAAAAAGATATTCTTGTCGGATCTAGCTGGACAGTCAACGGGTGCCATGGGCCGCTGTCTTCTTTACTTTTATTATGCTAGAAATAATGGAAATTTAAACAGAGTTGACCCACATATCCAGCAGATTCAAGGATCTCAACTAAACAATAGCTGTAGAAAGAGTTGACCCTGGCATCTGAGTACGCTTTCATTTAAACTAGGCATTAGTAAAGATCCCATTATTCCGAGATGGTCAGGAACTTCACCAGATGGGAGAAGCTACTGAAGTGTAGGAATTTGGGATATTTTGAGTTCAATGTAGTAGGACAAGTCTTAAGGCTTAAACGAAATTCACAATTCAAATCAGCAAGCTTCTCTAGATGCTCCATATATGTTAATTAAATTTATCGTGAGTATATTAATTTGAAATTTTTTTGTAATATTATCCCTCTAGTAAATGGCATTTGCAATCAATGAGTTATGATCCTTATTTTTTTTTCTTCTTTCTTTTGCATTTTATGATTTTTTTTGGGTTGAAAAAATTGCCTTTTCTTTCATTCGTTTGCATATTATGACTACAACTACTTGATAGTTCTATCATTTTGAGTTTGCTTTGGCTTTTTTCTTATGTACGCATAAAATTACACTAGCTCTCATGTATGCGCTATTGTTTAAGGCGTTGGTCATATCATATTTTCTTATTCTTGTTAAAGTAACCAAAAAATGAAATCCTTTAGCTCACGTTCCAGAATTGAACTTTGTCTCACTCAAATCTATAATAATTTCATCGCTAGAGAGCCAAGATACTACGGTGCCAAGAGAAACAACCAGATGTCACCGGATAGCATCATGAAAAGCCCCATCTTGATCACGGTGTAAAGGAGACTCGCACCACATCGGCCCCACATGGTCCTTGACTGCCTTTCTACTCACTTTTCTTTAATTTGGTCTTGACATATCCGGAGTGCAAAATTACTTTTTTTCAATCATTGATTTATTTTCTTTAACATAAGATCGTGAGCTTACGTGATAAATTATTGGGAGGTTTCACTTGTTGGGTAAAAGCGTCTTCGTACTTGGGTAGAACAATGAAGTCAATGTGTGTTCGAATCAATAGAGCAATCGCAACGGACTTTGAGGCGTGTAATCACTTTCTTTAAGGATTTATTTGCCCCACAGAGTTGCTAATGGTCACCGGCAAATTTCCTCCAGGATACAACAAAGTCTCAAAATGAGAATACTAGATAGCAATTCTAGTATTTCTCCAAGGTCTCTCTAGGAAACAATAGAAAATCTTGGCTGCAGTTTTGGGAAGATGACTCAAAAATTGTTACAATAGTTTTTCAAAACTGACATACATATATAGAAACAAAAACACCTCTTCGAAAGAAGTTACACAACGAACATATGTGACTTTTCAAAAGAAGTTATAAAATGAATCGATACAACTCTTCAGGAGAGTTGCAAACTGAACCAGTATAATTTCAAAAGGCATCTTGAAAAGACACGTATAAAATTCGGAATAAAATAATTCAATTTAATTATTATTATTCTATTTAAAAATAAAATTCCGAATTTATTTATTTATTTTAAATAATTTCCAAAATTCTAAAATGCAAGACAACCTTTCGAATAACATCAAAATAAAAAATTAAAAGATAGGAGATTGACACTAAATAACAAAATTGGCCAAAATCGCGCAATTATTCGCGCACCCGCACGCGGGTGTAGTGAGGTTTAGCCCACACTCTATCTTTTTCTTTTTAACAAATTAGAAAAGTTCACATTTATAAATTGACTTGTTTTTTCCAAACTTTCCTATGTGGGACAAGATTAAAAAGACACGCTTGGTTTGTTTTACAAACAAACATCCAACAGGAGATTCGAGGGCAGAGAGAGAGAGAGAGTTATGGCAAGGCATTGGCCAGGCACGAGGAGGAATTGGGAAAAGAGGATTCTGAGTAGAGGTGAAGAAATGGAGTTAAGCCCTAATTGAAGCCGCCGATTTGTGCGGTTGGCATTATCATGTGCATGGGTAGTCATAGTATTCCTATTCGGCCCTGTAAAAAAATTGGAATTCTCTAGTATGTTGATACATGATGGGATCGATTGGTGCGATGGTGTCATGTTTTGGAATGTTACAGAGTGATTGTGTTCTTCATGTTAGTTTTTATTTAGTTCGATGGATCATATATGGCCATATATTCCCACTCCCTTTGCTACTTTGTTTTGGCAGAGATAAGACCAAGTTCATCAAGAGCATCGTTAGAGAGATCTTGACTTTAGTAGGACGAGTGCCCTTGAGTGTTGCCAAGCATTCTATCAGTGTAGGTTGCTAGGTAGAGAAAGTAAGATTGTTGTTAAGTATGGGCTTGGATGAAGTTCGGATGATAGGACTATGGGGAGCGGTAGGTATACGGAAGAGCATTATCGCTAAAGTTGTCTATAACAGTATCGCTAGTCAGTTTAATGGGTGTAGCTTTCTTGCAAATGTTAGAGAAACTTCCAGTAAACCTGATGGCCTGGTTCATTTGCAAAAAGCACTCTTATTCGGGATATTGTGGAAAGAAAATTTAGTGGTCTTCAGGGTGGATGGAGGCGTTAACCTGATACGAGACTGAGATTGCTCCTAGTCCTGAATGCACAGGTCAGCAGAGGCCCCTCATGTCTTCCTAAAGATTTAAGGTGGCTTGAATGACCTGAATATCCTTTATCAACTCTGAAGTTTAGTACTAGTCTAAAGAAGCTTGTTCGGTTTGATGTGCATAACAATCACATTAAAGAATTAGAAGATAACTTAAGGCTCCATCATACATGCTATTATCAACGGTTTTCATTTTCAGTGCCTTTCACAAAGTGAAATTTATCAAAATCTTGTTCGGCTGTTCTTTTTAATTTGCAACAATTTAAAAATTTAAAGTTCCAAATTTTCAGCTGCCGTAAGTCTCTGATTAGTGTTCTGGACTTCTCAGAGGTACGGGTACCAAATTTGGAGAGAGTGAACTTAAGTAGGTGCTCGAACTGCAAGGAGCTTCCAAGCAAACTGAAGCTGAAATATCTTCAAAACTTGATGTAACTGGCTTCTCTAAGCTTGATAAGTTTCCTGATATTAGGATATGGAGACCTTAGCAAAAATTTATATATCTCAGACCTCTATTAAATAACTTCCCGCATCAATCAAAAATCTTATCTCCGTTGAGGTTCTTGGAAAAGTATATCAGTCTTTCTAGTAGCATTTACGAGATTTGCAATGTCTAGAGCACCTTTCTCTTGAAGGTTGTTCATTATTTGGCTTCTTTCCTGGGAGCAGTTAGTGCTCCAATCTCCCTAATGATAGACTTGGATTCCAAATTTGGTCTCCCTGAAGCTTAGGGGGTGCAATCTGTCAGAGGAAGTTCTTCAGAGTCTTACCTGCTTCTCTTTTGTAAATATTTGGTATCTAAGGAAATAACTTTGTTGGTCTTCCTACATGCATTAGCAAGTTTGAGGATGGTCCATTAAAAACTAGATGATTGTAAGCTACAGGAGATCTTAAAGCTCCCATCAAACATTTGCACCCTAGAAGCAAGTGGCCGCAATGCATTGTCCAGATTTCCAAAATTGCCTATTCAGTGCATTCAGTCCTCCTTGTTAGTGTACATTCGCTTAGATTCTTGTCATGGATTGGTTCATGAAGGTATCGACCTGGCTAACATTACACATGTGCATGAGCTGATGTGATTCTAATTTAATAGATTTGCTATAGCCGGATGTTTGTGAGATGGGTCACTACATGGATACTATGTTTCCAGGAAGAGATATAGCATGTTGATTTATCCGAAGTCAAGAGCGTTGTCTCTTTCTGGGTACCCCAATATACACATGGAAGTAACCGTGGGTTTTGTGTGTTGCTTTTGGATTGGAGGAAGGAGTTGAGGCTAGTGTTTCGTGTGAGGTTTTAGTATTGGTGAATCATGTTCATAGTAATTATGATACAAGAACATTCTCTTTGCTACAGTTTGATCACTTATGATTTAACTCCGTTATACACCATTCATTTGATGAGATGGATGAGATGCTAGAGACTGAGTGGAGTCTCTTCCAGGTTTCATTTGAAGTATCAGAAGCAACATTGAGAAGGTGTTTGGGCTTTGCTGACGGTAGGCTAATGCTAATCTAAATATATATCTAATAATTAAAATTATTATCAAAAGATGATAAAAAAAAAATCTAATCCAAGAATATTCATTGAATAATTTATTGCCTGCATAATGAAAGGTAATATAGGATCATGTGAGGCTAAAGAGGCTTGAACAGGCGTCAATGTTCCTGATCAGTTATATTTCACACTATGATCAAGATCATGCTTGTTATGACGCTTGTCGGCTCCATCTGCTCATTGTCCTTGGAGCTACACTACCCTTGCTCTCTAGCCGTGGAGCTCACGCCGAGGTTGGGGAGCTTGGCAAACTCCCCCACTTCCTTCTCTGTGATTCCCACATCCCTTTCTTATCTGCTTTGTCCATCAAAATAACTCCATTTCCTTAATATCCTATGTTATTTTCTTAGATGCTTTTTATCCTATTTTCCATAGTGGGTTCTGTTGCAACCCAAAGGTGACATTTCTCTGCATTAGTCATATATTTGGGGAGACAAGAATTCAATTTGTAGATGGTGCCTCGTAGGATATCACTTTTTGGTCACTTAAAAAAATAAAAAATATGATTGACGAACTTTGAAGCATAAGCACGAGAGGGCTAGCAGAAGTTGATATATCACTTTTTGGTCATTTAAAAAAATAGAAAATATGATTGGCGGACTTTGAAGCATAAGCGCATGAGGGCTAGCAGTAGTTGATATATCTTTCGAGTACTCGTGAATTGTTATTTATTATATAATTTGCAAAAAAGAAAGAAAAAAAATCTCATTGGTTGTGAATGGCATTTCCTAGAAGCCACAAGGAAATTAGAGAAAAAAAATTTCAATGAGGAGCCAACCAATGTAGTAGCTTACCTTTTTAATGAGACGAAATACTTTATTTTTCATAGGGTTAATACCACAAAAAACCCTAAATTAATATACCTGTAATAAATTTACCCCAAACTAATTTTTTGACTACCAAAAACTTCAAATCAGTATACCTTTGACAACTTTATCTCAAATTGATATCTTTGTGACAAATTTACCTTCTGTTAGTTTTCATTAAATTTTATTATCAAATTGCTAAGTTGAATGATATGTGACAGTTAACTAGTGTACTAGTTTAGGATTTTACTCTTCATTTGTCTCAATATTAATTTAATTTAACAAACGGTATAATTTTTTCAAATATATTAGTTTGGAGTTTTTTGGTGGTCAAAAGTTAGTTTGGGGTAAATTTATTATAAGTGTACAAGTTTAGAGTTTTTGTGGTTATTTGGGGTAAATTTATTACAGATGTATCGGTTTGGGATTTTTGTGGTCAAAATTTGATTTAGGTAAATTTATCACAAAGATACTAATTTAGAGTTTTTTGTGGTATTAATAATTTTTCATATAAGAAAAAAGAAAACGGAGGACCAAAGATCTTTCCTTTTTTTATTAAAATTCAATATCCCCGCCCTTCCTTTGAGGGATAGGGAGGGAAGATGAGAGCAGAAGACTTCGTATATGTGAAAACGTGTTAACAAATAAAAGTCTTCTCGTTTTTTATTGTAATTCAATGTCCATGTTGACGTCGGAGCGTCGAGCCAAAATTGGTGGGGGCTACTAGAAAGAAGTAAAGGCAAATGGTCGACTTAATGTTTGATTGAATCAGTTGGCTATTAGCCTCGAACGTGGCATTATTATTGAACGTATGGATTGGATAAGGAGGACTAGAGATCTTTCCTTTTTATTAAAATTCAATGTCCCCGCCCTTCCTTTGAGGGATAGGGAGGGAAGTTTAGAGCAGAAGACTTCGTATATGTGAAAACGTGTTAACAAATAAAAGTCTTCTCTTTTTTATTGGAATTCAATGTCGATGTTGATGTCGGAGCGTCGAGCCAAAGTTGGTGGGGGCTTCTGGAAAGAAGTAAAGACGAATGGTCGACTTTATGTTTGATTGAGTCAGTTTGGCTTTTAGCCTCGAGCGTGGCATCATTATTGAACGTATGGATTGGATTATGGTCCTTCCCTAAATGAAAAATGATAGGGTAACGGTGCTCCCACCACCACAAATTTTTTTGAAGGAAACCACACAAACTTTGTCCGGTTTCCTTGAGAAAATTGTTTAGATAAAAAAAAAATATATTATTGGAAACATTATCGACATGAAATATTTTTACATTCCATGTAGAAAGACCAGTTCAAACATTTTTTATTATAAGAAAAAATAAATGTAGGATTTCTATTGGCAACATCACTATTTAAAACAATTTATGCTTACAACCATGAAAAAAAAAATCATCATATAACAAAATGAAAACAATTACCAAAATTAATACTTGAATCCTTATTTATATAACATAAGGCATTGGTAAATAAACTCGAGCCAAAGCAATCCAAGTTCACTCGAAAACCAAAATCATGATCATTTTGTTAAATATCAATCCCAGCAATGTTTATGTTCTTGTAATCTCGTTTTCAGTTCATTTCATTCCACGATTTCCTTTTGAGTTTAGTGTTCTTTGCTTTGATTTCCTTGATTCCTTGCATTGCACCTTTAAATAATTCACACTACTTCCACTTTAATTTCCAAGCAATTTGCTATTCCTGTCATTTAGATCAATTTCCATCAAACCATTTCATCCATTGCTTTCAAGAGCCAGCACACATCCACGCGCACCATCAAAGCCAACTTTGGAAAAATTGTCTTGTGAAAAGTTTGATCCCTTTAGAGTCAACCTAGAATAAAAAGGTAAGCTTGTTATTTGTTTTCCCAACTGCTTGGCAGCCAGATCAACTTACATTGACCGAATTTGCCACAACAGTATTATATATCTGAACACACTTATATACTAAAGTGGTCATACTATAATTGGATTCTCAAGTTAGCCACCATCGGTTCAAGAGGTGGCTTCCACCATATAATACTTTATCCTAACACTTTATCCTGTGTGGCATTTGGTTCACATTGTACACAAACGTTGGTTTGTATTCGATGTACATGCATGATGTCATCCATTCACGTATCTCATGCTTGATATCTCACACAATGAATAACGATTTCTCAAGCACATTTGCGGTATGCGGTTATGCACTTGCTTTTTAACCCGTATGGTATTCAATAAGAGTAATCATTCTTAAGTGAAGGATCCTGCCAAAGCTACATACATATTGAGCTGGCTCTAGAAGAACTCGTTAAATGTTTGCTCACCAAATTCCAATTTGAAATCAAACTACTAGCATGCCAAGGGAATTTTTGGGTGCCAACATTACAGAGTAAATTATGGCTCAAAATCATCAATCAGAAAGCATGATATGTAGTTTCTACCTTTCCTTTTGATATTATGAAGAACAATGTACTAGACCTAGATTTGGTGATAGCTCTTCGAATTTTCATTGCAGGATTTTGGTGCATAGACATAATTCTTACTCGTCTCATAAATCCAAAAATTCTCAATATGAATATAAGTATCTTTTGGGGTGATCAACATGAAAATATGAGAGAGCAAGCTTGATCAATACCTTCCATGACTCTTATAATGCCATATTTTTGGAAAATGGATTCAGTAGATATACTATGAGTGGAGTAAATAGATGATTCATGAAGATTATCCATCTGCTATTACGAAACAAAACTGTATGTTACACTTTTCGACACTTGAGTTAGAAATTTTGACATGCAAGTTCGGAATTCTAACATGTGATTCCGACATGCACAAAGTCAATTTTTAAAATTATCAATAAATAAGGGGTCGCAATATGAATATGTAAAAAAATAAAAAATAATAAAGAGGGAAAAAAGAAAAACCTAGTCTTCTTTTCTATACTGACTCTCACTTTTTGTGATATATAATTCACCTGCCAAGTTTGTTTTTTCTCCTCTTTTGAAATACTCTAACTTGTGAGTCCATAACGTGGATTGCTTGTTTTTTCTCCAAGTTTTATGAATTATTGGAATGGAGTTAAATTTGTCAAATTTAAACAATGAATGAAATTAATAAATGGTGAATTAATACTTTTAGTGTAAATTCATTCTAGGCTCTTGACTATTATTTATTTATTTATAAATTTGAATCAAATAAATTTGTTTGAAAGAATAATAATGTGCGTGTGTATATATATACATTTAATATACAATGTATCCTAACATATCGGAATTCTCTATTTTTTTTTTTAAAACGACGTGTCGGTGTGTTGTGTCGTGTTGTATGTTGCGTGTCGGTGTCGGTGCTACTTAGGTATAATATACCATTAGTTCTTGAACTTTTTATAGCCAATTGAGATCTTAAACAACCTAATTTTATTTTAACTCTTTTTTTGTCCGATGGCTTCAATGTAGCTCGATTGATCTCTCGTGCATTGCGATTCTCCTTTGTAGCCGTGGTAATCTATCCTCTCGTCTTCTTCGAAGTGCTTATTTGCACGTTGAGTCTTGCTTCGCGCCTGAGCAAAGGCTAAAGATCTTACCTTTTTTAATGAGATGAAATACCTTATTTTCCAAATAAGCAAAAAAGACAAAGATGGTCTAAACAATCTTTTCCTTTTTATTAGAATTCAAAATCCACCCCCTTCCTTTGAGCGGGGCCCAGATAAGGAGAGAAGATGAGAGCAGAAGATTTCCACGTGTTCGTGAAAACGTCGGAACAAATAAGTCTTCTCTTTTTCATCAGAACTCAATGTCGATTTGGAAAGAAGTAAAGACTTTATGGTCGATTGAGTCAGTTTGACTGTTAGCTTTCTTATAGGAACACGGCATTATGATTGACGTTTGGACTTACAGATTATCAAAACCTTATCTACCTCATTCCAATTTTTCTTTTCTTCATTCCCCACGGGCTCAAGTAAACTTTTCAAATGAATTGAAGTTTTAAATTTTATGGGTGAGTCTCTAGGCTGCGTGAATGAGCTGATGAGTTTTATTAGCTTTTTATTGCCAATAATTTTGTTGAATGTATGTTTAATTTTGTCAGTAAAAATTCATGTCTCAATAGCTTTCTTATAGGAACACGGCATTATGTTTAATTTTGTCAGTAAAAAAAAATTGGCCTCCAACTACGACCATATGAATTTATGACAAGAATAATAAATCTATCTTATTTTGGCAGGTCAAATTCATTAACAATTCAATTAACAGTAAACTTGATGTAAAATAATGTCAATCTAGATACCTAATTAACGTAGAAAAGGTTCGTGCACAAATGGGTTAAGTCTATGCACACGCTAATATTGTTAAAATACCTAACAATACTCTTCCTCAAACAAAGTCATGCAATTAGGTGTTATAAAATAGGGCTTTGTTAGCATAACAGTCTTTGAGCTAATGTGAGAATAACAGCTTGTTGTGAGGCATAAATTTTAAAAAAAGTGGGCTCACAATAATTTAAGATTATTTGTTATTTGATTTTTTATGGTTTAAAAAAACTGTTACTTTTACTATAAACTAAAAAATGTCACACAATCATTTCTCTTTTGTTTTTTGTGGCTTAAAATGGACCGTTATTTTCACAGTCAATTAAAATTATCACACAATTATTTTTCTATAGGGGTTTTGCTAGCATAATAGTTTTTGGCTACCCAAATCAAAGTACCAAATGTTAGGCAACTCTCAGAATATATGGAGAATATCAAATGGGAATAAACCACCCAAACAGAGTACCAAATCTTGGGCAACTCACTGCTCAGTGTTAACTTTTGTTTCTTGATTCTAATGGCGTCTTCTTCTTCCAAGTCCAGAACGAGTTTCAAAGTCTTTGTGAGCTTCAGAGAAGAGAACGTTGGCAACAACTTTGTCACACATCTATACGCAGCTCTAGTCCATGCTGGAATATCCTATTTCAACGTTCAACAAAGAGAGAAAGATGAAGAGAATCTAATGATCATGGTTCCGAAGATGATCGAGGAATCAAACCTTGCAATCATCATTTTCTCCGAGGACAACGCCTATTCGGAGCATTTCTTTTACAAAGAAATGCTCACACAAGATTGGTCTCTTAAAAATTTGATTGTGAAATGTATGCAAGAGGGATTTTGCAAGTACTATTGTACATAATTGCCCATGGCATTGAGTTATTTTATTTATAGGGGAAAAGCGCGAAGTGAACTAGCCATTTAATAACAACTTTTTTTGTCAAACCGTTAATGGCACTTCAAATGGCTAGAAATTCTACTGTTGAGACTTCTGGTTATTTGGCCAAAAATCACTTGAACACCGCGGGATTGGGCAGAATGATAATTTTTTATTGGAATATATAAATTCAAAACTATTTTTTTTATGAATTAATAATACGAAAAACTTTAAATTAATATATTTATAACAAATTTAACTAAAATCAATTTTTTGAACATAAAAAAATTTAAATAGATATACCTACAACAAATTTATTTAAATTAATGCATTATGACATATGTACCCTTACCACCCACCTGGGTGGCGTTGCTGGTTCGCGTTCTTTTCCTCTCGCAAAAGGTCGAGAGTTTGAATTCTAGTTTCGTCATAGAGTGACTTACCTGGTTGCATGTGTGTGGTGGCTAGCACGTGCGGCCCCCAGGGTTTACTCCCCTAGCTGTCGGCGGAGTGCGGGGTTCCCTAGGTCATCAAAAAAAAAAAAGACATATGTACCCTTCATTAAATTGAATTAATGCCATAAAAAACACAAAATTAATACAATTGTGACAGACAACGAGTAAAATCTAAAATCAGTATACCAATCAATTGTATGTGTCATCTAATTCAACAATTTGATAGTAAAATTTAATGAAAACTAATAAAATATAAATTTGTCATAAATATACATATTTTGGATAAATTGTGGGGGGTTTTATGGTTAAAATATTAATTTTGAATAAATTTATAATAAATGTATCAAATTGGGATTTATTATGATATTTACTTTTTTTATATGCTCTGAAAAGTTTTGAACTTTGGCAAATAAAATAAAGTCACTTCCGGTTTTTTTTTGTAAGCCTCGTAACAAACAATTTTAAAATAAAAATGAACGGAAGAAAAATTCTCGTCCATTCGTGAAAATTTAAAAGAAAATACAAAAATGAAAAAGGCGCTTATCCTGACACGGTGCGCCGTTCGATGTTTCTCAGTCAGCATCGATTTCTCGATCAACTCTACTATAACGCATCGCTCATTGCTCCACACGAATCCGAACCAAGCTCAGATTCTATCTTCCAATGCCGTCGCCGTCCTCCTCCTCCTCCTCTTCTTCTTCTTCTTCGGAAGCAAAATGGCCGTTCGACGTTTTCATTAACTTCAGAGGCGAGGACGTCCGCTACGGATTCGTCACTGACCTCCACAGGTGTCTGATTCATGGCAGCATCAACGCGTACATCGACAGTGAGGACTTGAGGCGCGGGGACGAGATCTCGCCGGCCTTGATGAAGGCCATCGAGAAGTCACGGATCGCCGTGCTCGTCTTCTCGGAGAACTACACTTCGTCTAGGTGGTGCTTGGACGAGCTGGTGAAGGTAATGGAGTGTAGGAGGCTCAAGAACCAGCGGGTGCTGCCCGTGTTCTACAAAGTGGAGCCCGGGGATATTCGAGGGCTGAGAGGGAGTTATGGCGATGCATTGACCGGGTATGAGAAGAAATTCGGACAGGATTCTGAGAGGGTGAAGAAATGGAAGCAAGCCCTAATTGAAGCCGCCGATTTGTCTGGTTGGCATTATGTGGATGGGCAATCACAGTAATCCTCCTCGACCCTGTAAAAGAATTTGGAATTCTCTAATTTTATTGATACTTGATGGCATCGATTAGTGCGTTGGACTGGAGTAATGTTTTGGACTGTTGAAGAGTGATTGTTTACTTCGTCTCAGTTTTAGTTAGTTCAATGGATTGTATGTCTTTGTTTATTCACGTTCTTTTTGTTGCTTTGTCTTGGCAGAGATGAGACCAAGTTCATCGAGAGGATTGTCAAAGAGATCTCGACTATAGTAAGGCGAGTACCCTTGAGTGTTGCCAAGTATCCCATCGGTATGGGTTGCCGGGTAGAAAAAGTAATGTCGTTGTTGAGTATGGGCTCGGATGATGTTCGAATGATAGGAATATGGGGAACTGGAGGTTTGGGGAAGACCACTATCGCTATAGACGTCTATAACAATATTGCTAGTCAGTTTGATGGGCACACCTTTCTTGCTAATGTCAGAGAAAATTCTAGTGGACCTGATGGCCTAGTTTATTTGCAAAAAACACTTTTATCCAAGATATTATGGAAAGAGAATGTAGCGGTCTTAAGTGTGCATGAAGGCACTAATCTGATACGAGATAGACTTTGCTGCAGGAAGATTTTGCTTGTGCTTGATGATGTGGATCATTGGAAACAGTTAAATGCATTAGCTGGGGAATGTGGATGGTTTGGAAAAGGGAGCAGGATCATCATTACGACAAGAGATAAACATGTACTAACTTTTCATGGGATAGATCAGCTATATGGAGTTGAAACATTAGGTCAAGTTGAAGCTTTTGAACTTCTCAGCTCACATGCTTTTCAGGGAGGCCAGACTAAAGACATAAGCAGGGATCACATAGATAATGTTTTGGGCTATGCTAAAGGCCTTCCCTTAGCGATTGTGGTCTTGGGTGACCTTTTATGTGGTAGAAGCAAAGACCTATGGGAGAGTATATTGAAAAAACTTGCTGAAAGTCCTAATAAAGATATAAACAGTGTCCTCAAGATAAGTTTTGATGCGCTGGAGGACAATGAGAGGGACATCTTTCTTGACATTGCTTGCTTCTTTAAGGGGAGGAAAAGGGAATATGTAACCAGAGTTCTTGATAGCTGTGGCTTACACACATTAATTGGGATTCAAACTCTAATGGAGAGATCGTTAGTAACAATTGAGTATGGCAAAATAGTACAAATGCATGACTTGATTCAGTTGATGGGTCAGGATGTCGTTAAAAAGGAGTGTCCGAATGACCCTGGTAAACGGAGTAGATTATGGTGCTATGATGATGTTTATGAAGTACTATCGACAGCTACAGTAAGAGCTTCTCATGAAACCATCGATAATCTTATCTTCTTTAATTTACATGCTATTACCAAACTACGGTTGGTCATAAATGATTATTTTCTTTTCCTTGACAGGGAACCAATGATGTTAAGGGCATAGTGTTGGGGTTGCAGAGACCAGCAAAGCTACACATCAATCCCAGTGCTTTCACGCACATGAGGAGACTGAAATTGCTCATACTTTCGAATGCACGAATCAGCGGGGGTCCTGTATATCTTCCTAATGATTTCAGGTGGCTTGAATGTCATGGATGTCATTTATCCACTCTGAAGTTTAGTGATGGTCCAAAGAAACTTGTTTGCTTTGATGTGCGTGGAAGCCAAATCAAGAAATTTGGAGGAAGCTTAATGGTACGTCATAAATGCTTTAGTTGACGGTTTTCTTTTTCAGCACATACAAATTGAATTTATCTAAATCTTGTTCAGTTGTTCTTTTTAATTCGCAGTGTTTTAGGAATTTGAAGTTTTTGAATTTTAGCCACTGTAAGTCACTGATTTGTGTCCTTGACCTTTCAGAGGTGCCAAATTTAGAGATATCGAACTTAAGTAGGTGGTTTGAACCTCTAGGAGCTTCCATATTACTAATATTAATTTGAGTGATTTACCAACTCCTCATGGGTTACGTTACCATCTAGTGTTAGTTTTTCTAACTTTTATTTGATTCAATTAATGACATTTTTGAAATCGCTTTCTAATTTGATAATTTATTTACATTTAATTTGCAGATGTTATCAACATGTTACAAGGTACCAACTATTACAAAATTTACCAATTTTTATTTGGGTCGATTTACCAATGTCTATTTGATTGTAACTTAAACAAGTTGGAACATTCCCAAGCAAACATGGTAAATTATGTGAATAGTTGATACTTTTGAAACAATCAAATAAAAGTTAAGTAAGAGACTCAAATAGGAGTGCGTAACTTAATCACCACAAATGATGGATTTCTCATTCTCCACGTTAGATCCATCTTATAGCCATCTGCCATGTGCATTGACACGTGTGCATTTTACTAGAAAATTGATGCTGATGGCATGTAGATTTGGGTCAAGGGTTTTAATATTTTTTTTTTAAACAAACTAGTTTGGAATAAATATACTATGGGGTATCAGTTTGAGGTTTCTAATAATGTTAGCTCATTCTTTTAAAAAGAAGATAAACCTACATGATAAGTTTCGGATCAACTTCAAATAAAATTCCATGTAAGCTTAAGCGGAGAATTAATTGATTTTTTTTATAATTTTCTGCATATATTATTCGTCTCAATCGTCTATTGGTGCTTGGGTGGTTTTGTTTATTTTTTCGATTATTATTTGTTTAACTAATATAACTGCTCTTAAACAGACTTTTACTACAGCAATAACTTCAAAGTATAATTTACATTACATATCCATATATTAATTGAAATTTTATTGTATTTTCTAAACAATATCACGTACTCCTTTTAATTTGACATCAGCTAATTCCCATAGAAATATTAAAGTGCGGGTTCACCAATATTTCAGTATTGTTACATGGTTGTTGTTATAACATATTAAATATAGTTAGCTAGCTACTTCTGTCGTTCCATGGCCTTCCATTCAGCAATCCTAAGGCCCGCTTTAGGTCCATCTTGGATTTGTTGTTGGACCTAACAAAGAAAGTTGGCCTCAAAAACAAAAATCCATCGGCGAGAATCTTGGCTGATCAAACTTATTCACAGGCGGGTCATGTTAAACCAAAAGAAACGGGCAACTGGCCCATTCGATTAAGAGGTGTGGACAAGACACAACTTATCGACAGTAAAGTTATGAATGATGGTGAAAAATTATTCGATATTATTCCCCGCTTAGTGATCTTTGTTGAGGTGGGGGCTTTTGCGTATAAAATCTGCATGTTTTTGGGCTTCGGTTGGAGCTGGTTAGGGAGACCAAAACCGAAGTCGTACTCATTTTTCCAGGTCATGCACGGTGGGCACATGTTACCGCCGAAGTGCATCAAAGTGATGGACGAGTCCTTCGGGGACCGAACTTTTAAGATTAGTATTCACGTGTCGAAAACCAAAGTCTTGATCTTCTTCTTTTTTTCCAATAATTGGTCACTATTTTATGTTCAATAGTCGTATCAAACTACTAGGAGTCACATTTAAGGTAAGCCCTTGTGATGATTAGCTTTTCATTTTTATGGTGATAAATATTTGTAGAGCTTAATGACTGCACTGATATTTTTCAGGGTTTTAAAATGTTGAAGGACATCAACCTTAGTGAATGCAATTCCCTGATTCGTGTTCCTGACGTTTCGTCGGCTCCAAATCTAAAGAAATTATATCTTGATTGATGCAAAAGGTTGGTGGAGGTTCACGAATCCGTCGGATGTCTTGACAAGTTAAAATCTTTGTCATTAGAATCGTGCTCTAATCTTAGAATCTTTCCTAGCGCACTTAAGACAAAATCTCTCCGCATGCTTTCTCTCACCGGTTGCTCTAAGCTTGAGAAGTTCTCTGAAATTCTAGAAAAGATAGAACATCTAAAGGATCTTTATCTAGCAAGAACAGCTATTAAAGAACTCCCTGCATCAATTGATAATTTTGTCTCTATGAGGCGGATATATTTAAGGAATTGCAAAAATCTCACAAGGCTTCCATCGAGCATTTATAAATTGCAAAATCTGGACTATTTGACTCTTGAAGGTTGCTCTAATTTTGTCCAGTTTACAAAAAGCATGGAGGATTCAATTGATCCTAATGGCTACTTGGGATTCCCAAATCTAGACACACTAGATCTTCGGGGTTGTAATCTATCAGAGTTAGAGTTCCTCAAGAATTCTTCCAAGTTTCCCAAATTGAGGACCCTATATCTTTCGGAGAACAAGTTTACTCATATGCCGACGTGCCTCCACAAATATGATAGTTTGGAATACTTGTATCTGGATAATTGCAGGCAACTGCAAGAGATTCCTCAGCTTCCATCAAATATTTCGGTCATAAAAGCAAATAATTGCAGATCCCTGCAAAAACTCCCTGATTTTTTGAGAGTCTCCAACTTATATGAAGTTAACTTCTCTTCATGTTATGGATTATACCGGAAAGAATTCAGTCTGGCTGGTGCATCAGTACTCAAGGTCAGACTCCCTCCCATCCACGCCCCTCTCTCTCCCCCCCCCTGAATGCTGGATCTATATGACAGTATATCCGAAAGCCAGGAAACTGCGAAATTCTCCTAATAATGAAAAAGATACATAGAAAGTGTGTAGTGAAGCATCTTTATTGGAAGCTAGTCTTTACTTAAGTAGGTCCAAGCTTAATGATTCTAAAACAATGGTCGAAAAGTCCTGTCTTTTGTTGGTCGGCCTAACCTAATCAGCTAGTCCTAATAAATAATTTATGTTTAGAGGGTTCTATTAAATCTCTGCGTACATTTCAACATTCAATTAGCTCTACATCTGAAGTCCAGATGTTTACTGCACCGTCCATCCAAACTACTTGTGGGTTGATGTTGGGTTAGAAACTGATTGCCCAATTTTGTTGATTCAGGGGATGAATCTAACATGATCACTTTCTTTGCCCAATCACTTTGGCCATTCCATGGCTTTCCATTCAAAAATCCTAAGGCCTATTTTAGGGCCATTTTGTTGTTTGACCTATCATAGAAAATTGGCCTCAACAACAGAAATCCAGATCG
>CM026412.1:2758898-2810738 GCA_014858505.1 Corymbia citriodora subsp. variegata
ACTTTGAATGTTGGATCTGTATAACAGTATATCCGGAAGACGGGAAATTGCGACATTCTCGTAACTGGAGGAGAGATGCCAGGATGGATTCAATATTGTGAAGAGGGATCTATATCATTCTGGGTTCCCAAGGACCTATATGACAAGGTCTTAGGACTTGCATTCTGTGTGGTTCTTGGGCCGGAGGAAGCAAAGGAGGTCGTTGGTTCATGTGAGGTCCGAATTTTGGTCAATGGTGAAGGGTGGAGTTGGCAAAATAGACTCTTTCAGTCACTGGAATCCGATCATGTGTGGCTTGATTATCATCGGCGCAAGGCTCTGTATAAAGTAGAGCTTCTGCAAAAAGATTGGATACATTTCCAAGTTGACCTTCGTGCTTCAAATGCAAGCATAAAGAAGCGTGGGTTCCGACTAATATGCCAGCAAGAGGAGCATGATTTGAGGGTCGAGCTCCAATGTCCCCCAGCAATAGAAACAGATTGGCTTCCAAGGAAAGAGGCTCAGAGGAAGACAATTCAATAGACACCGAGGAAGAAGATGGTACAATTGAAACAGATGAAGAGCAAACTTGATCAACTTAATAAAACATCCCTGTCGAATTGGTCAGAGGCTTGTTGAGGAAGCGATTCTAGGGGAAGTGAACTAGGTGATTTAGATCACAATGCCTTTTGCTTTTCCATTTTCTTTTTTTCCGTCTCTACTAGAAATTTTTAAATGTTTGCTCCTTCAATTTAAATTGAAAGTTACAATGACGTATGGTTTTGCATCATGCTATTAATACTGACATGGTTGAGGAACTATTTTTAACTCTCTTTCTATATGATTGTGATGCAAAATGCATTAATCGAAACTTAAGTGGATGCTTGTTGAATCGATAGGATCTTCCTAGTTGCTCTGTGAATGTCACAAAGACCTTTGTAACCTCTCTTAATTCAATTAATGATGCCAATACTTTAAACTCTAAAATTCTGAGATAGTAAGTTATGCTCAATCTGATATGATCTATATCTTTAGGAAATGTTGATCTAATTGCGTGAATGATCAAAAGGTCTACACAGAGGGAAAGCTAGTTGATTCCTTTGTTATTACAAGATTGAATTGGAGAGGAACAAGGTCTTGTGTCAAAACCGGAGGCTTTTTGAACTGTAAAGTTTTGAGCTTGTAGCAAGTTGCTCACCTACTTTTATGCCATTTATAAAATATTTCTTGAGGGGAAAGAAGAGAAGTAGATAGAATGGCGATTTATGGTTGACTCACATTATCACAAAACTCCATTCACTTCCACTACCTTTAACCAACAATTTACTTTACATATTTTCCGCCATGCAGTGTCCTTCCTTGTCTATGCTAATTCTCAAGTTTTAACGACAATTTTAAGCAGCTAAAATCTTCTACACTGAAAGACAACTTCTGTTCTTGACCTTTAGCTAAAGTAGCAATGTCAGACACCAATCTCTCTAGGGAAATAGCTATTCCGTCTGACCAAACTGTAATTACGAGGATCTTCTTTCTAGTTTACATCTGATCTCTTCCAACATTTTTTTCTCTATCTATACAATGCCAGGGAACCAATCATCTGCATTCCTGTTGAAACAGGAGGGAGAGAGCTATGCATAATGATGAAGTATAGCCATTATCTAGCATGAAGTGAATAGCATAATCTGGTAAGAGGAATATTAAACGGGCCCAAAAATTTCTGATTAAGTACAGTCTTTTCTAGTTAATAATGGCTTTGGTAGCAATAAAATTTATGGTAGACACACGCACACTAAGCATATGCTCCTATAGAGTAGAGGGAAGAATGCCAAGTTTCGATGTATACTCTTCAATTGATATTACATATTTCCCGTGTAATTTTACTGTTGCTGGATAATATACATATTGATGCTGTTGAATATAGATCATTTTATTCGATCAATATATCTTATGGACAGAATGTGGAAATTTCTGAAATGATGTGTTGGACTCGAATTTAGAGCGCAGCTTACTCATTTCATTTCAAGTTCTCTTTCTCACTCGAAGCATATGTCAGAAACGATAATGGAACTTCCATACTTCAATATAGTTGCCCTTTACTTATACCCAACAATAACAACGCACGAATCGATGTCATAGGGTAGGTCAATCTGGTCAATTAGTGCGGTCATTCCTGGGCATTAAGCTACTCAAGTCTCAACACTTCCTCTCCCAGATAGTAAAAATTATTTTTTATAGGAGAAGGCAAATGAGTTTGAAATCGGGTATTAACCATTAAACAGATGCGTTCCCATCACATTGGCGAATTTAGAGAGAGCCTCCCTCCTTTTCTTGACTATCACACCCCGACTCTTGAACATGCAACAATCCCCTTTTTCCACTTACGGTCATTTGGATGCGACGTCCCAGAACATGTTGCCGACCATTATTTTTATCTTTCCATTAAACATATGCGGAAGCAATAAATAATCCCCATACAATTTAACAATCGGGATAATCAGGAAAGTCAATCATAAAACACTATCAACAGTGCAGCTTTATTTATCTAATGATTAACCCTAGGAAGTTTATAAGTATAAGCCATTACCACGGGCATCTCCTTATCGAGCTAATGACACCAACAAGGTCAGGGTTAATCTACTTCCTTCAACCAAAGCCACGAATCGCAACACGTGCCGATTCTTCATCCAACGGACCTAAAATGGTTATACAATAACCAGTGAAATAAAATCTCAGTAAGTTCGGGCACTAAGCCTCAGCTAGGGCACCAATCCACTTCAGGGGTACCTAACAGGTATGTTTCTCAAAGTACGAACAATCAGTAGTTAAACAATTCAATCACAACGGCCTTACCTCGCGATTGCACATACCCTGCATGATATTAGTTACACGGCCATACAGAGGCAAACCAATACTCACATAATTATGGTACCACATGTAGCATTCCAAGTACATACTAATCAGGCATGTTTCAGTCATGCACATCCATCAGTAATGCTTTCCCCGAAATCTATCGGGTATACGAAATCCATCGATAACGTTTTCCCCGAAATCTATCGAGTAATCGAAATCCATCAGTCGCGTCTTCCGAAATCCATTAGGTATCCAGAATCCATTAGTAACGCTTTCCCCGAAATCCATTGAGTAATCAAAATCCATCAGTCGTGTCTTCCGAATTCCATCGGGTATCCAAAATCCATTGGTAACACTTTCTCCAAAATCCATCAAGTAACCGAAATCCATCGGTTGCGTCTTTCTTTACGTGATCATACTAACACAACTACCAATCATGCCAATTTCCTCTTTTCTCATCAATCAATACAGGCTTGGTTGTGTGCATATATCAAAATACCGCAACTCTCACACGTAAAGAAATACAGTTAAGTAATCCCCCGTGTTACTACAGCACGCAATCACATGAGTCCACATAATTCCAAGAATATATGTGCTTCAATCAATAAGGTGTAAACAAGCAATCAGTAAATCAGCCAATTATTGCCTCAAACAATATTCATTTCGCAATAATGCGACGACCGCTAATTTCTGTAATTCACTATTTACCACAATTACTTATTGGAAAGTAATTAATCCAAACACGAGAAATTATGCTAAACAATAATTATTAAACCCAATAATTATCAACAATATAATTTATTATTATTAAAAATAATAATAAAAAAATATTATATTAATTTCAGAATAAATAAATATAAATAATAAAATAAACACATAATTAAGTAAAATTACCACTATTCACTAATTAACCCCCAATAACCCCGATTAGCCAAATTAGCAATAACTAACCACCTAATTCTAATTAACTCGACTAAACTAACCTTAAACGCGAATAATACGCTAAACGAGGGTTTAGAGTCGAAACTTACCATTTAACGACGGCGAAGGCGTGATTGCGACGAGGACGACGAGGCGATCGCATGGCGGCCGGATCTTGGTCGGAGGCCCGCTGTCCACATAGCCAAGGAAGGAACCGAGGGAGGAGAAGGCGGCCAGCAGCTCGGGGCCGGCTATGGGCGGCTCTCCGGTGACATCTATATGGTGGCCAGCAGCAGCCAGAGGTTGGGACAACAGCAACAGCAGCTGGTTCTGTCGAAACCAACACTGAGCAAAGGAGAGACGAGAAGGGAGAATGGCGATTGGCTCGGACAAGAACGGGCAGCCGAGCGGTGGCCTTCAGTGCCAGCTGACGTGACTAGACGACAAGGAGAGCAGGGGGTCACCGGCAGGCAGTGAAGGTGCGGCTTGACGAGGAACCAAGGAGACGAAGGAAAAAGGAGGAGGGAGGAGAGGTTGGTGTCGGGGGTGACTCAGCCACGGCTCACGGTGGCCAGGTAGGTGGAGGCGGAGCTACTGTGGTGGCTGGTGAGGCGGTGGTGCGGCGACAAGCAAGCAACGGCAGCTTTGTAGCTGGCCAAGCAGAAGCAAAATCAAAGAAGAAGGGGGAGAGTAGCAGCGGCTACAGTTGGGGGCGACTCGCAGCGGCGGACGGCCATCCTCAGGTGATCTGACGTGCGACTGGCGATGGCCGGATTTGGTCTGGTCAGAGAGGGCAGAGAGGGTCGGCGGCGTCCCGTGGGCCGTACGGCAACATCTCGGCGAGACAATGGAGCTGCGGGGGTGGTGGTGGTGGTCAATGGGGCGACAGCACCAAAATGCAGCAGCAGCTAAGCCCGGTGACCGAGAGAGAGGCCTGAGAAGAAGAAGATGAAGAAAAAAAAAGCAGAAGGCAGCAGGAGGTTGCACGGCATACGTGCATGGGAGAGGCAACCGAGGGAGAGAGAGAGAGAGAGAGAGAGAGAGAGTTTGAAAAGTCAAATGGGCAGAAGAGAGAAAAAAAAGGACAGGTAAGTGGGGGGGCAGCAGGCGGCAGGGAGAGAGCAAAGGGGAAAGAGACGTGAGGGAGAGAAAGGTGTCAAGCGCGGCAACGGGAAGAAGAGAAGGGAGGGAAAGAGGAGAGGGAAAAAGAAGAGAGGAGGGGTAGCGCATGTGGAAGAGAGAAAGGGAAAAGAGAGAAGGAAAAACAGCGGAGTCTCATGTCCGAAAATCGGCTCGACGGTCTTATGTTCGACGTTTTCAAGAACTCGAAAAATTGGAAAATAATGAGGCCAAAGTTCAATAATTAATCCCAATGTCTGAAAAGTCCAAAACCCGAATTTGGATAAAAATCGTGGCCAAGTCAATCAATCGCAACCCCAGCGTATCTCAGACTAATGGGTGGCTTTTTCAAGAATCGCGCGTCCACGAAGTCTTTAGTCGTCTCTCCCATTCGGTTAGTTGCTCATGAGTGATTAGTTCAGAGCGAGACCAACTAGCAGTGCATTGATGACTACACATTCATAAAATCCACAATGGGTCGAAAAATCCAGGACGTCACAACATTTCCCCCCTTATCGAAATTTCATCTTTGAAATTTGCATTACTACTCAACTCTTCAAACAGGTGGGGGTATTGATGCCTCATTACTTCCTCGCTTTCCCACGTGGCTCCTTCTAATCAGTGAAGTTCCATAGCACATTGACCAAGGCAAACGTCTTGTTCTACAGCACTAGCTCCTTACAATCCACAATTCGCATCGGTCTCTCCACGTACAACACCCTATCATCCACGTCTATTTCCTCAAAATTTGGCACGTGGATCGGATCTGTCTCGTACTTTCTCAACATTGACACGTGAAAGACATTACACACTTGCAGCAATCTCGGAGGCAATTCCAGGCGATAAGCCAAAATTCCAATTCTTTCCAGAATTTCAAAGGGGTCCTACATACCTCAAACTCAACTCTCTTTTTTGCCGAACCGTGAAGTACCTCGCATTGGCGACACCTTCAAGAACGCGTGATCACCAACTTGAAACTCCAACGGTCTACGTCGCTTATCCACATAGCTCTTCTGACAACTTTGCAATGTCTTGAACTTGTCTCTAACTATCTTGATAGCATCCATTAACTGTCAAATAATCCTTGGACCAGTGATCCCACCATCTCAAACCCCATTCCAATAAACTAGAGTTTCAAGAGCTTGTTCATACTTTTGTTATGCCCCTCCGATAAAAATCTTATTCTCTTGACCGATGCATAGTCCATTTCATTCTTATTATCTTCGACATCCTAGAAGCCTGCTAAGAGTTGCTCCTTGCTTAGGCACTCTGGCCCAAACGACCATTCCTCATTCTCGTCGGATTAGTTGTTATGGGCATCATCGACTGCATCACTACTAGCAGAAGTCCTTAGACATGTACTATCTCATGGAGGTATTATCCACTTTGGCCCATCCCATACCGAGCATCACAGTTTTAACCTCATCTGAACACTCCAAACATTAAAAGCTTCTTGAGTTTGCCAATCCATGAGGTCATTGCTCGGAATCACTCATCCACACTCGAACTATAATCCATTGAATTTCCATCAAATCGCAATCAGGATTCTCGCAATCCATGATTCACCCTTGACAATCTATCCATTTCAATTACGCATTTACCCTAGAGTTGTTATCGAAACCACTCAAAGACCAATGCAAACCAATCCTCATATAGAACTAAAACTTTCGGCACCTCTTCGAGTCTACTAGTACCTCGAAATAGATCCTCGGCATTGATATCTCCCCGCTAGTCCATCTAGTATTACCACAGAATAATTAATCATCAATCCATCAATGACAAAAAAAAATCAATTTCAATTACACTAAGTACCATCAAGTAGTGTCTCCAAATCTTACGAGCGAAAATGCTCACTGAGATTTCAAATCACCTGCCAAGTTGTCCAACTCACGAGACCTTAATTGTCTCCCAAAATAATTCACTGTAGTTCTTTACAACATTCGAAACTTCCAAATACAATTCATCCACCATAATCTTATCAAAAATTGTTACCAACTGAGAAATCATCACTTATGATCCAACACATTCGACTTCTCAAATCATCAAGATAAAACTTGTCTGATTTCCATTAGATCTAGCAGCCTTAATCATCGTGACGCATATGCAACCAACCTTTCTTGTTGCCTTACGACTTAGTCCAATCCCTTATACGATGGCTTACAGTAAATCTTAGAACCTCCAATATTAGACCATATCCTCAAAACTGGTGTAATAATTAACTCATACTTAAGCACTTAAAAATTACTCTCGCACTTATCCGTCCATCCAAATTCTACTTCTTTCATTAACCTTCACATTAGAAGCATAGACATCGTAGAGAACCTTTCTACGAATCGTCTGCAATAACCTATTTGTCTCAGAAAATTACAAACCTCTGCCACTGTCATAAGTCTTGGCATACTCATGAACTTTCTTGATCTTAGCGGATCTACATAAATTCTTTCGTCCAAAATCACCAGACCCATAAAAGCTACGCGAGTAATTCCAAACTCGTACGTACTAAACTCGACATATTATTTATGCTCTCAAAGGGTCTATAACACCATTCTCAAAAGCTGTTTGTGTTCCTCCGTATTTCTCAAATTTTCCATATATTGCTCAATCCATTGAATCCATTAAAGTAGCTAACGTATTGGTCCATCCAAGTAATGTTGCAATAGATTTCATAGTGACTATATCACATTCGACACGCTGTCTTCGGCAAATCCTCATTTTAACAAGCCAGGCATAACCCATCCTTGGGCTTATCTCGGGAGATCTTGAAATCCTTGAAATCAGTCAAACCAGTTGTCCATCCTCAGCAATGATACTTGCTCATGACCAAGTCTTAGGCTAAACTTCTAGCATTCGACGCAAGGTACAATATTTTAACCCATCTCTCTTATAACCAAAATCGGCGCTCCCACAGAGACGTGTTAAACAATTAGACCCTTCGTCCATCAACCTTGCATTTGCATATTGAACCTGTCACGCCCCGACTCTCGAGCTCGCGGCAACCCCATTTCACTTGAGGTCTTAAAACACGACGTCCCAGGTACTGTCGTCGACCAATTCATTTTATCTTGTAATTAAGCACATGCGGAAACGAACAACTCCCAAACCAAACAACGGGGATAGCAACAGAGGAAAGACAAACACCATTTTATATATCTGAAGGTTAGCCAGCACACCAGTAAATACATACACGCCTTACTATAGGCGACAAGCTAAGGCCTACTCAAAAAGAGATCGGCCTGGCTAACCTAACACTGTACAAGTGTCTACTCGCTGGCCTCAGAGGGATCGCTCTCTTCGATCCTCGGGTACTGCATCATCTAGGGCCTGAAAATGTTAACCACGACGGGTTGAGATAAACTCAGCAAGTTAAAGTCCTAAGCCTCGGTTAGGAACTTCGCTCGCCTCGAGAGTTTAACATACAACCTAATACAACAATCAGTGCAATACCACCTCAGAGAAATAACCACAAAAGACAGTTTAATACACAGGTGCAATCACAGGCGACCCTACCTGGCCTTGGCACACGCAACCTGCAGAAACTGTCATTTAATCCATTACGACATTAAGAGCATGCGAATAATTAGAGCATTTCACACAACTTTCTCGTTCCTCACATCCACACATATGCTCCGATTATTACGACCACTAGGGCCACGGCACAACCTTATAGTTGGCGGTCTACCAGTCAAAGACCAGGCATCGTCCTCCCCCATGAGGCACGGCGACGTCACGGGCTCTCTCCCATCGACGGCATTCCCTATGGAGCATGGGGCCCGCTCACTGCCGCAGCCCCGCATCTGACCACTATCAGGCGACCCAATGGTCACGGCACAACCCCAATGGGGATTGGCGGTCATCCGGCTCAACCGGGCTATCAACTTTAATCTGACCATGCAACACATCAGCAAACAGTTCATTCTTGTCTTTGCTTTTGCTTGGTCGTGAATGCAACATCGCTCATACGCTCATGCTCATGCAACATGCCATTTCAGATAACCCACATAATATGTCATGCGGTATCACTCGGCAATTCCAAAATTCAATTTCCAATCAGCATTCAATCATGCACATTCCCTAACTCTTGGGAACAACCAACAATTCAAATCACAGTCTGTCAATCAATTCTGACCAATCAACAATCACGGTACATTCCCTAATTCTCGGGAATAACTTAATAAGTCAAATACTTTCACTTCCACTCGGTCTTCAATCATGCATTTCATCAATATTCACAAGTATAATTAACAATCGGCACTTCAATAAATCATAACAACCAAGAACACATCAAAATAAGCCAAAAATTAGCTTCTGCATGAACAGTGCCGTGAACAGTAATCTGTGAACAGTAATCCGTGAACAGTGATTAGTGAACAGTAATCCGTGAACAGTAAATTCGTCCGAAATTAAATAAATAAATAAAAATAAATAAACTTAACCATGGTTAGCAAATTAACTCAACCCTAGTTAATCTAACCTAACCATAGTTAAATTCTAACCTTGGTTACTTTAAAACTAACCTTAGTTATTTTAATTAATTAACCCTAGTTACTTTAATACTAACTATGGTCAATTAACTAACCCTAGTCAGAATTAATTAACCAGAATAATTAACCAATCAACCTTAATTAATCACAAATACACAAATACACTAATTAACCCCTAAGCAAGATTAACCCCTAAACAAGGATTAGGAAGTTAACTTACTTGGATCGGAAATCCGGCGACACCGGCACGTAGAGGGGAATGAGGGCTACGAGGGGTAAGCTCGGGGATGGCAACGGACGACAAACGGTGGCCGAAACGGGTCAAAACAGCCCGGAATCACTGTTCATGCGGAACCGATGCAGCTGAGCGGAAAAGGCCGAAACGGGCGGCTAACGGCGACCAGCGGTGACCGGGGGTGCGCGGCTGGCTTCCTAACTTCTAGGACTACACTTTGGGCGGTTGCGGCGGCTCCGGTGATGGCAACAAGGCCATTTTCTTGCTGGAAAACAGCATGGACAGCAAAGAACACCAGAAATGGAAGAGAAAAGGAAGAGAAAAAGGGAGAGAGAGTGAGGGCTGGCTGGTGCACGAATTTTGGGGGAGAAAGAGGAGAGAGAAGAGGCTGCTGAAGGCTTGGATAAGGCCAAGGCAAGTGGGCTTGCCACTTGTTGAAGAGCCAATCAAAAACAAGCACAAACAAAGCATAAACAAAGCCCACTTGGGCACAAAAGCAAAAGGCCAAAGAGAGAAGCCCATGGGCTGGAAATGGAGGGGAACTTGGGCCAACTTGGGCCCCTCTTGGGCTGGGCTGGATGGGCGCAAGGCCCATTGGGTCGCCGGTCTTGGGCCGGCCCACCCGCGGGCCCGAAACCCGGTCCAATTTTTCCTTTTTCCGACGCTTCCGTGTCCAACGGAAAATCCCAAAATAAATGAGGCGACGTCCAAATATATAGTCCTGACATCACTGAGAAGTCGGTTCCCAAAATCAGATTAAAAATCGGAGCCAAATTGAGTCGATTGCGACCGTAGTACAATTTGGATTATCGGGCGCCCTTTTTGGACTTTCCTCACATTTGACCCATGGTCAACCATTCTTTGAACCACGTTTATGCCAATTCTCGAGTCAGGGATGTCCCTCGATTGCCGTGTGATTCCGGGGGCTCAATTGATAATCCCGAGTACCAGATGAAAATGATTCGGTTTACCGTCGTTCGTAGTTCGTATCGAAGTCGTGCGGAAATCACCCGTAGTTCGACTTCGTACTTCTGCCGAATCGATTTATTTCCATTTCCTTAATAGTCTAGTACTTAGAGGATATCGTTCCCGTCCAAGTCCTCATGGTCGAAGGGTTCGTTCCTGATCGAAATTGCGAGTCGTACGCGAATCATTCCCTATCGACGCCTCTTTGTAATCCATTATCCCACGAACACACAATTCGGAAAATTTGTACTGACCAGGCCTTCGACTAATATTGCCCTTTTATAAAATCCTAAAATGAGGTCGATTTTCAGGATGTTACAGAACCCATCCACTTTCAACAACGCAACTCAGTAAGATACCTTGAATCTCGGCTCCCATCTGGAGTCAACTCAATCATAATTTTCCCATTCAAGCTTTGAGGTTTATCAAAACAATTCCTTTTTGAAAACATCAGAATAATCCCACAAGACAGCGATATTTTTCCATCATTGGTTCCTCACCCAACATATTACTACAGTGGCCTAATTAACCTTGACAATCCTCATTCAATAACCCAGTCACTTGAGGTGACGAAATCAAATGCCTCCTCGATCTCCATCAGACTCAAAATCAAACCTTTCTAACGAGTTAAAGTTGATTGCTTTCCAATAGCGATCCATCAACTCATTACTTGGTGAGCCACTTACTCCCGATGACAATATCCAAGTCATACATCACTACGATAGGCAAGACCATCAATCCCTCTTGATCCATAGGAGCTAACTTAGAACATGAACATCTTACCACAGACAGTACATCGTCCATCATCGAGGTAGAATTACTAACAGCCGTTTCCAACAGTTTCAATCTTAACCCCACTGACTTAACAAGCAACTTAGCCACAATTGTCTTTCCTTACTCCACACACTTTAGCGATGCATAGAGAGTTGTTATTCTAGGGTTTCTCATCCCAACACACTCAGACGGTTCTAACTCCAGGAACTGTTTAACCAACTTAAACATTGACCCATCGCAATTCTCCTTCCAACAAAATGAACTCTACTAGGCGATACAGCAATAGCAACGGTGGCAGCAACAGCTACAATCAACAACAACTCAAATCCAAGCTAGTGACACCACCACAAAACTCGAGGCTTACAACGCCTACAGAACCCTATCGAATCTAGGATCCGCTGGTGCCTTTCCTCTAACACCTACCTAACCTTGACCTGCCCTACCTCTAGGGCTCTCGAATCAGGATCGTTCATCCAACAGGATTCTCATAGAACCTGCGTTCCAATTCCCTCAAGGAATTAAGAACCATGAACAACTTGCTAAAACAAGGGAATCAAGTAAACAAGCACAAGTATGGGGTGTTTTCCTAACTAACTATCCCAAAACTCATCGCACCTTATCACTCTAGGTATTAACCAGGCTTTGATACCATGTTCGACGGGGATGTCACGCCTTGACCCTCGAGCATGCGACAATCCCTTTTTTCCACTTACGGTCATTTGGATACGACATCTTAGGATACATCGCTGACCATTATTTTTATCTTTCTATTAAACACATGCGGAAGCAATAAATAATCTCCGTACAATTTAACAATCGGGATAATCAGGAAAGTCAATAGAAAATACTATTAACAGTGCAGCTTTATTTATCTAATGATTAACCCTAGGAAGTTTACAAGTATAAGCTCTTATCACGGGCATCTCCCAATCGAGCCAATGATACCAACAAGGTCAGGGTTAATCTACTTCCTTCAACCAAAGCCACGAATCGCAACACGTATCGATTCTTCATCCAACGGACTTGAAATGGTTATACAATAACCAGTGAAATAAAATCTCAGTAAGTTCGGGCACTAAGCCTCGGTTAGGGCACCAATCCACTTCAGGGGTACCTAATAGGTATGTTTCTCAAAGTATTAACAATCAGTAGTTAAACAATTCAATCACAATGGCCTTACCTCGCGATTGCATATACCCTGCACGATATTAGTTACACGGCCGTACAAAGGCAAACCAATACTCACATAATTATGGTACCACATGTAGCATTCCAAGTACATACTAATCAGGCGTGTTTCAGTCATGCATATCCATCAGTAATGCTTTCCTCGAAATCCATCGGGTATCCAAAATCCATCGATAACGTTTTCCCCGAAATCCATTAGTTGCGTCTTCCGAAATCCATTAGGTATCCAAAATCCATTAGTAACGCTTTCCCCGAAATCCATTGAGTAACCAAAATCCATCAGTCGCGTCTTCCGAATTCCATCGAGTATCCAAAATCCATTGGTAATGCTTTCTCCAAAATCCATCAAGTAACCGAAATCCATCGGTTGTGTCTTCTTTTATGTGATCATAGTAGCATAACTACCACTCATGCCAATTTCCTCTTTTCTCATCAATTAGTACAAGCTTAGTTGTGCGCATATATCGAAATACCGCAACTCTCACACGTAAATAAAATACAGCTAAGTAATCCCCCGTGTTACTACAGCACGCAATCACATTAGTCCACATAATTCCAAGAATATATGTGCTTCAATCAATAAGGTGTAAACAAGAAATCAGTAAATTAGCCAATTATTGTCTCAGACAATATTCGTTTCGCAATAATGCGACAACCGCTAATTTCCATAATTCACTATTTACCACAATTACTTATCAGAAAGTAATTAATCCAAACACGGGAAATTATGCTAAACAATAATTATTAAACCCAATAATTATCAACAATATAATTTATTATTATTAAAATAATAATAAAACAATATTATATTAATTTCGGAATAAATAAATATAAATAATAAAATAAACACATAATTAACTAAAATTACCATTAGTCACCAATTAACCCCCATTAACCCCGATTAGCCAAATTAATGATAACTAACCACCTAATTCCGATTAACCTGACTAAACTAACCTTAAACGCGATTAATACACTAAACGAGGCTTTAGAGCCGAAAATTACTGTTTAACGACAGTGAAGGCGCGGTTGCAATGGGACGACAAGGCGGTCGAATGGGTGCCTCCGGGATGTTGGGACGGACGACGCGGTGGCCGGATCTTGTTCGGAGGCCCACTTTCCGCACGGCCAAGGAAGGAACCGAGGGAGGAGAAGGCGGCCAGCAGCTCGGGACCGGCTGGGGGCGGCTCTCCGGCGACGTCTGGACGGCGGCCAGCAGCGGCCGGAGGCTGGGACAGCAGCAACAACAGCTGGTTCGCTCGAAACCAACACCGAGCGAGGGAGAGATGAGAAGGGAGGACGGCGGCTTGCTCGGACAGGAACGGGCGGCCGAGCGGCGGCCTCCGATGCCGGTTGACGTGACTAGACGGCAAGGAGAGGAGGGGGTCACCGGCGGGCAGTGATGGCGTGGCTTGACGCGGAACCAAGGAGACGGAGGAAAAAGGAGGAGGGAGGAGAGGTTGGCGTCGGGGGTGACTCGGCCGTGGCTCACGGCGGCTCGGCGGCGACCAGGCAGGTGGAAGCGGAGCTACTGTGGTGGTTGGAGAGGCGGTGGCGCGGCGACGAGCAGGTAGCGGCAGCTCCGTAACTGGCCAAGCAGAAGCAAAACCGAAGAAGAAGGGGGAGACTAGCAGCGGCTGCAGTTGGGGGCGGCTCGCAGCGGCGGACGGCCGTCCTCAGGCGGTCCGACGTGTGACTGGCGGCGGCCGGATCTGGTCTGGTCAGACGAGGGCAGAGAGGGTCGGGCGGCGACCCGCGGGCCATCCGGCGGCATCTCGGCGAGACGACGGAGCTGCGGGGGTGGTGGTGGTGGTCAGCGGGGCGGCAGCACCAAAATGCAGCAGCAGCAGCAGCTAAGCCCGGCGACCGAGAGAGAGGCCCGAGAAGAAGAAGATGAAGAAAAAAAAGCAGAAGGCAGCAGGTCGCAGCAGGAGGTTGCACGGCGTACGTGCATGGGAGAGGCAACCGAGGGAGTGAGAGAGAGAGAGAGAGTTTGAAAAGTCGAATGGGCAGGAGANAGGGAGAGAAAGGTGTCAGGCGTGGCAACGGGAAGAAGAGAAGGGAGGGAAAGAGGAGAGAGAAAAAGAAGAGAGGGCTAGCGCAAGTGGGAGAGAGAAAGGGAAAGGAGAGAAGGAAAAACGGCGGGATCTCAGGTCCGAAAATCGGCTCGACGGTCCTACGTCCGATGTCTTCGAGAACCTGAAAAATTGGAAAATAATGAGGCCAAAGTCCAATAATTAATCACGACGTCCGAAAAGTCTGAAACCCGAATTTGGATGAAAATCGTGGCCAAGTCAATCAATCGCAACCTCGGCATGTTTCAGACTAATGGGTGGCTTTTTCAAGAATCGCGCATCCGCGAAGTCTTTAATAGCCTCTCCCCTTCAGTTAGTTGCTTGTGAGTGATCAGTTTAGAGCAAGACCAACTAGCAGTGCATTGATGACTACACATTCGTAAAATCCGCAACAGGTCAGAAAATCTAGGACGTCACATTGACCATCTCCTAGCCTGTCCCATACTTGAGTTTGAAATTAGTTCTCTCTTTTTTGTCTAGTTTTTTTTTTTTTTCTGAAAGGATAGCAGTTTGTTTGAAAGCTGAGTGACCTTCAATTTGCTCTATGTTGCCCGAGTAGATGCATAAGGATATTCCATATTTACGCAATTCCGTGTATAAATTTTTGGGAGGATTGGTGCTGACACTCGGTGAAGTGCTGAATGTCCTGGAACTGGCGTCCAACTCCATCCATAGAAGAAACCATCATTTCTTCTTTGCATCCGAAAAAAATAGTTATGAATGGCTTCCTCATCTTCAGTTCCAAGTCTTAACTCTCTTACATTTTCAATGAAATTTCGTCAATCTTTCTCACCATAATTAAGATTTTCATAACCTCTTGCCTCAACAGTAGGCGATTTAAAAAGTTCTTTGTCGGTATAAGCTCTATCATTTCATTTCAAGCCTTCTTTTCACATAAGCATCTAACTTCTTGGGGCATCTTTGATTACGAACTTTCCCAGGACTTAAGTTACGATAGTGGTCAAGATGGGAAGATGATATTCTGTACTTTCCATCTGGACATAAACAAGCACTAATCTTTGCCTCACACATTGTTCCTGACATAGGCCTCGGCTTGACAACGTTAACCAATCTACACTTACTCTTGCCATGACGAGAACATGCAAGAGTCAAGTGTTAGATCTTACCATCATCTCCATTTTGCGAACTCCTTGCGACGCCAAATCCCACTTGTTCAGCCCATCTTTCGTAGTACGCTTAGAGTTCCTCTGCAGAATCAAGTACCATTCTTTGCCTCGGTTATATTACAATTTCTTCGTCAATTTGATTTCCTTATGGCTCATCTCCAAAAGCTTCTGTTTCGCATTCTTCACAATCAGATTGTGTGACATCATTCTGCACTTTTATTGTAGACTTGAGTTCTTCTTGCTTTTGCTAATATTATAGAAAACAAAACTTTTAGTTTGACGATTAATTAGTAATATCGTGTGTTGAAGATTATGACCAGTGATTTTTCTAACTAGAGATATGACGCAATAGTTACTTTTTTGTATATAGTAAACCAAGACCATAACTAATTTACTAATAACAACTTGATTTTTTTTTTCCTGAAAGTAGGAGCCTATGGTGTCAACTGGGGAAGAAAGTGACGCGTGATTACTAGATCCTCTCCTTGTTTTGGTCGAGTAAAGCGACTTACCAACCTCTTTATAGACTTCGAACAATTAAGAGGACTTCAAAATGAGTGATCATATTTTAACGTGCTTCGGATACATTAATTTCTTATGCATTTGAATTTAGGGAGGCAGACATGTACTGTACGACACATGGTCTCTCGCATTCGGTGGCTGAGATGCACGAGAGTTATAGAGACTTGTTGATCCGAAACTCAACCACGGAATATTAAGTTTGATGAGAAAATGTGAAGTGATGCTTTCAAACATTTGTATGAGGAGTCTAAGCTTCTGGATGTAGAAAGATAATCAAGCAGAAAAGTAGAACAAACCATAAAACTTACGGTAAAGGATATGTAAGGAGCAGCGGCGCCGCTACCACCCTTTAGGCGCGAAGCAGATCTTGCTTGTATGCTGTACATGCGTTTGGTGGATACGACCACAATTCATAAGCATCGTTAAATTTAATCAAAGACTTGTGTTCAGATGCTGGGAGCTCACATACACAGGGAGTAGTTTTTTCCCCCCTTTAGGCCCCTCCATACTCCATACATTTAAGCAAAGACTTGTATTCGGATGCCTCACACTCGATATGATATCAAAGTACTTTAAACAAATGAAATTCACTAGGGGCTCAAAATTCTCACTTTCCGTGTTGAATTCTTATTTCAAGTTGGTTACTTGTGATATTCTTTGCTTCGATACGATGGAATAGCAGTCATATAAAACTTATGATCCTATTTGGCATTTCTCATAATAACCTGGCGGGGACCAATGAAAAGTTCAATCGCATTGCCTAGTTGATAAAATTATATATCAATTTAAGATAAATGTACTCTTAAATTCTATATATTTGTATACACTGATGGGGCCGCTTAGTGATTTTCGGTGACAAAACTTGCATGTTGTTTAAGCAGATAGGACGGGCTCACATCATGAAGTACAAACGATCTCTTTTGTGTCACCAAAAGAGACGGATTTATGTTTTGTGTAGCTTACTTCTATTGAGCTGTGATAGAAAGATTTGGTTTTCAAGGTCTATGAATTGATACCATGTTATTTGGACCTTCAGAATGATTTTTCCTCCCATTAAATCTTTTTAATAGTTTAGATAAGTCATTGAGGGGAATTTTGCTCTCGCAAATTGATAATAGTTAATAAACAAGTCTAAAATTATAGCTGTTATAGGTAGACATAACAATAAGTTAATTGGAATTTTTAGGCCTGAGAACACTACTTTTATTTCTAATGAGATTGTCCTTGTAACATCCTGAAAATCGACCCCATTTTAGGATTTTATAAAGGGGCAATATTAGTCGAAGGCCTGGTTAGTACAAATTTTCCGAACTGTGTGTTCGTGGGATAATGGATTACAGAGAGGCGTCGATAGGAAATCATTCGCGTACGACTCGCAATTTCGATCAGGAACGAACCCTTCGACCATGAAGACCTAGGCGGGAACGATATCCTCTAAGTACTAGACTATTAAGGAAACGGAAATAAATCGATTCAGCAGAAGTACGAAGTCAAACTGCGGGTGATTTCCGCACGACTTCGGTACGAACTACGAACGACATTAAACCGAATCCTTTTCATATGGTACTCGGGATTATCAATTGAGCCCCCGGGATCACACGACAATCGAAGGACATCACTGACTCGAGAATTGGCGTAAACGTGGTTCAAAGAATGGTTGACCATGGGTCAAATGTGAGGAAAGTCCAAAAAGGGCGCCCGATAATCCAAATTGTACTGCGGCCGCAATCGACTCAATTTGGCCCCGATTTTTAATCCGATTTTGGGAACCGACTTCTCAATGATGTCAGGACTATATATTTGGATGTCGCCTCATTTATTTTGGAATTTTCCGTTGGACACGGAAGTGTCGGAAAAAGGAAAAATTGGACCGGGTTTCGGGCCCGCGGGTGGGCCGGCCCAAGACCGGCAGCCCAATGGGCCTTGCACCCATTTAGCCCAGCCCAAGAGGGGCCCAAGCTGGCCCAAGTTCCCCTCCATTTCCAGCCCATGGGTTTCTCTCTTTTGGCCTTTTGCTTTTGTGCCCAAGTTGACTTAGTTTATGCTTTGTTTTGCTTTGTTTTGATTGACCCTTCAAGCAAGTGGCTTGCCCACTTGCCTTGGCCTTATCCAAGTCTTCAGCAGCCTCTTCTCTCTCCTCTTTCTCCCCCAAAATTCGTGCACCAGCCCAGCCTCCCTCTCTCTCCCTTTTTCTCTTCCTTTTCTCTTCCATTTCTGCTGTTTCTTGCTATCCTTGCTGTTTTCCAGCCGGAAAACGGCCTTGCCGCCGTCACCGGAGCCGCCACCACTGCCCAAAGTGTAGTCCTGGAAGTTAGGAAGCCAACCGCGCACCCCCGGTCACCACTGGTCGCCGTTAGCCGCCCGTTTCGGCCTTTTCCGCTCAGCTGCACCGGTTCCGCGTGAACAGTAACCAGCACTATTTTTTGCCCGTTTCGGCCATCGTTTGTCATCCGTTGCCATCCCCGAGCTTACCCCTCGTAGTTCTCGTTCCCCTCTACGCGCCGGTGTTGCCGGATTTCCGATCCAAGTAAGTTAACTTCCTAATCCTTGTTTAGGGGTTAATCTTGCTTAGGGGTTAATTAGTGTATTTGTGTGTTTGTGATTAATTAATGTTAATTGGTTAATTAGTCTGGTGAATTAATTTTGACTAGAGTTAGTTAATTGACCATAGTTAGTATTAAAGTAACTAAGGTTAATTAATTAAAGTAACTAAGGTTAGTTTTAAAGTAACCAAGGTTAGAATTTAACTATGGTTAGGTTAATTGGTTAGGTTAATTTGTTAACCATGGTTAATTTTATTTATTTTTATTTATTTATTTAATTTCGAACGAATTTACTGTTCACTGATTACTGTTCATAATTACTGTTCACGATTACTGTTCACAGCACTGTTCATACAGAAATAAATTTTGGTTTCAAATTGATATGTTCTTGGTTGTTATGATTTATTGAAGTGCCGATTGTTAATTATACTTGTGAATATTGATGAAATGCATGATTAAAGATCAAGTGGAAGTGAAAGTATTTGACTTATTGAGTTATTCCCGAGAATTAGGGAATATACGTGATTGTTGATTGGTCGGAATTGATCGATAGACTGTGATTTGAATTGTTGGTTGTTCCCAAGAGTTAGGGAATGTGCGTGATTGAATGCTGATTGGAAATTGAATTTTGGAATTGCCGAGTGATACCGCATGACATATTATGTGGGTTATCTGAAATGGCATGTTGCATGAGCATGAGCGTATGAGCGATGTTGCATTCACGACCAAGCAAAAGCAAAGACAAGAATGAATTGTTTGCTGATGTGTTGCATAGTCAGATTAAAGTTGATAGCTCGGTTGAGCCAGATGACCGCCAATCCCCATTGGGGTTGTGCCATGACCATTGGGCCGCTTGACAGTGGTCAGATGAGGGGCTGTGGCAGTGAGCGGGCCCCATGCTCCATAGGGAATGCTGTCGATGGGAGAGAGCCCGTGACGTCGCCGTGCCTCATGGGGGAGGACGATGCTTGGTCTTCGATCGGTAGACCGCCAACCATAAGGTTGTGCCGTGGCCCTAGTGGTCGTAATAATTGGAGCATGTGTGAGTGTGAGACATGAGAAAGTTATGTGAGATGCTCTGATTATTCGCATGCTCTTAATGTCGTGATGAATTAAATGACAGTTTCTGCAGGTCACGTGTGCCAAAGTCAGGTAGGATCGCCTGTGGTTGTGTCTGCTTATTGAACTGTCCTATGCTTTTGTTTCTCTTTGCATTGTGCTGACTGTTGGATTATGTTGTATGTTAAACTCCCAAGGTGAGCGAAGTTCCTAACCGGGGCTTAGGACTTTAACTTGCTGAGTTTATCTCAACACATCGTGGTTAACATTTTCAGGCCCTAGATGATGCGGTACCGAGGATCGAAGAGAGCGATCCCTCTGAGGCCCGTGAGTAGGCAGCTGTAGCTTATTTCCTTTTTGACAAACTTTCCCCCACTTGTATAGGGTTAGGTTAGCTAGGCCGGTCCCTTTTTGAGTAGGCCTTAGCTTGTCGCTTGTAGTAAGGCGTGTATGTATTTGCTGGTATGCTAGCTAACCTTCAGATATATAAAATACTAGTTGTCTTTCCTCTGCTGCCGTTGTTACTATCCCTGTTGTTTGGTTTGGGAGTTGTTCGTTTCTGCATGTGCTTAATTACAAGATAAAATGAATTGGTCGACGACAGTACCTGGGACGTCGTACAAATAGACCTCAAGTAAAATGGGGTTACCGCGAGCTCGAAAGTCGGGGCGTGACAGTCCTCAACTTATTTGCAATCATCGATCATATAAGCACCCACTTAGGAAAAATTCTAGATCCATTCCTAGTCACTGGCATAGGCTCTAGCTTGGTTATTACTGAGCACATGAAGTTACAAGGGCACTATGGATCGAGGTTACCTGAGATGGACATTTTGTCATAGAAGTAAAAATCTAAATTTATATCAAATAAGGACTCAAGATCTAGCAAGAGCGCTGCTTTGGTATCGATGCATTTTTTTCAATGCATATATTTCAATGTTTGTGACATTCCCGATAGAATTAGTACATTTCATCCCGTTGGTATTAGGTTATTGCAATTTCTATCTCATTTTAAGTTACATTTATGCTTTGCAATTATGAACAAATGTTATGTTTTCCAATATCGTGAGGTATGTGTTGAACTAACGGTATGCATTAATGGGAAAATTACCAACAAAGTCATAAATATATTATAATTGTGCTAATTCAATTATAAACTTTTTTTTGGCCAATTCAATCGTAAATTTTTTGCAATTGTACCAATTCAATTCATTCTACCAAATTTGGTCAATCGGCATTGACGTGGATGCTGGTCGGCATCGACTGTTCGGCAGTCATTGATGTAGATAATTTTTTAATAATTTATTTATTTATTTTCAATTTTTTTTATTAAGAAAGTGATTCTAAGGGAAGTGAACTAGGTGATTTTGATTTTGCTTTTCGCATTTTTAATCTCTAATCAAAATTTTAAATGTCTACTCCTTCAATTTAAATTCAAAATTATATGAAATACAGGTTGGACATTATGTTGCTATTACTGACATGGTTGAGAAACTCTTTTGTTCTCTCTTTCTTTATGAATTGTGATGCAGAATGCATTAATCCAACTACTTGTTGAATGGCTTTAGTCTTTCGGTTACTTATGAAATTTATCATATAGGCCTCTGGCACCACTCTCAATTCAATTAATGATGCCAATACTTCATATTCTAAAATTCTAAGATAGATATTTTTGCTCAATCTAATGTAATCTATATCTGTAGGAAAGTGTTGATCTAATTGTCTCAATGATCAAGTAGGTCTATACAAAGAAGGTTAATTGATGCCTCTGTCGTTACTAAATAGATTGCATTGGATAAATACAAAGTATTTTGTCATAACTGGAGGCTTCTTTGACTTTGCCTATTTGAATCCAGCTTGAAACCACCCCCTCCTCCCAAAAAGAAACAAACCCATCGTTTAATTCATGGCTTCAAAAAAGTATCACATGCGCTTCATTACTCATTCCTCGCCAGTAGGGTACCCTTCGTAATCAACATGCCTTTTCCGTCACCAAGTTTAATTTCATCAGAGATATTATCGATGGAAATGGAGCCTTTGATTTTGCTCAGAGTTGATAACTAACAAATATACATTTTCTGACTCTTCTTGAAATTCTCCAAACTTGCTGTTCGTGCAAACGTCTTGAAATGGCTTCTAAATGCCATTTTGTTTTACGAAGGGGATTCTGGAGTCAAAAAGAGAAAAAAAATAATTGGTTGACAGTTTTTAATTTACTATTAAAATAACAATCTATTGTGGACCATAAAAAAACAAATAAGAAAAAATTATAAATTGTTGTGAGGCCTATTCCTTTAAACATTTGTAGTTCATAATAAGCTGTTATTCTCACAGTAGCCCAACGTCTGTTATACAGTTGGCAATTGACATTCCCATCAAAGAAAGAGTTCATACTTTCACTTCTTTGCATGGTAGACATTCTCGCCCCAAAACTTTTACAAAGACAAGAACCCAACCATGTCGCTTGTTATAAAAGCTGCCCAACCATTCATTTCACGAAAATCAATTGCCCAACAGATTCTTCAACAATCAAGCATCATGAGCAATCGTAAAATCGCCTTGGCAAGTTGAAATTCAGGATTTCAACCTAATTTCTAGGAACTCTTTTCATGATATGCCATAAGCACATCGATGCTTAGAGTCGTGGGACCCATGCTCAGCTGCATTTTGCATTGCCTTGTCCTGGTCAGTGATAATAGCGAATGGTGCTCGTCCTTCCATCAAAGAAAGCCAGGTCTTGACTTTCTTGCCCTTTCAATCCCTCTCAGCAAAGGTAAGATTTTCGTACCCTCCTGCCTCAACAATATACGAGTTACAATACCATTTCTTCCCCTTTTATCACATTTTCTTCGTCAATTTGACGTCCTTCAAGTTCATCTCTAGGAGCTTGTGTTTCACATTCTTTTTCATCAGATAGTGTGGTATCTTTTGCCAAAATTATAGAAAACAAAAGTTTTAGTTTGATAATTAATTAGAAATGTGGGCACATTGAAAATTATGAAAGGTGATTTTTCTAAATAAGAATATGATATAATACTAGTTTACTGGTATAATCGTAAACCAACAACATAGCCATCTATTAATCACAACTCGTAACATACGTAGATCAAAGTCCTTCAACCATGTCTTTTAGATAATCAAACTATTATTGATTGGTGGATGGAGGACACAAAATTGGTACGACCTATCGCAAGCAAGCACAAATCAGATATATAGAGCTGATAGAAATCATAAGAAACAACACAAGATGACAAAACCTAATACGTGTCCAATGAAAATCACACTCTAGAATCTTAAACACCAAATATCGTAATGACAACAAACCAAACAAAAGAAAACAGAAAACAGAAAAAGAAGGGCAATTCAAGTCTAATTCCTAAGCTTCAAAAATTTGTGAATTCATATATCAGTAACTTTAACGTCACACATTTTTTCTTTTCAAGTTAGTCTATATGTCATGTGCATGGACCGAAATATTCATATACGGAAAGCCACTTCCACACGACATTTATGTGCTTCTCAAAACTCATCATCAATGTGAAATAAATAAATATTAATATAAAGAAAAGAAACAAGCCAAACAAAAGAAGAAAAGAAAAAGACTCACTCTCCATTGATGGAAAATGGGGGCTCGGGGCCCTCAAGAGAGAAGGTGGAGTTGGGCTGTGGGGCGGTGCCATCCCGCGACCTTCGCCGACCTTTGGGCCCCCCATCTCTATCACGCACACATGCAGGTACATAGTAATACATTGCTACAAAATAGATTCTCATCGGTATTGCAAAATTTGACACTCAAATGGATGACTTAGGGCATTAATAACCAGAGGCATGAAATAGTTGTTAAACAAGATGGCGATCCATTGATTAAATCAATGGACAGTGTTTTTCACATGTTAAGAGAATGCTAGTTAGGGTTAAATGGCTTGTATCATGTGAATGTGAATTGATGAGGATATGAAATTGTCAGTATGGTGTCACTCGCGAAAGTTAGACTTAGATGTAAGTTGATTAGTAGGATAAGAGAAGAGAAACAATAAAGCGAGATTTGATTATTAAGAGCACAATTAAATTGCCTTTCACCATTTGTATATTGATGAGTCTAGGTCACCAACGCTAAACTTGGATGTTGGTGTTGCGGAAAGTGAGCCATCAAAATATAAAATAGATAGAATACAAAAAATAAACTAGACAGCAAATTTATGTAGTTTAGTCATAGTTACCTATATCCATGAGAATAGCAGCAATGAATTCCATTAAAAATCAAGCAATATATGAAGGTTACAACCACACTCGAGTTATCAAAAGAAATTAGCTTTGCTCGATTTCAGCCGTTTACAAAATTGCTGACTTTAATTGATCAGGCTTTCTTACTATTTATCTTTGGCCTAGCTTCGTTCACAAGCTCAAAGTCGAGACATATTTTAATAATTTGAGGCTCCAATACTTCAAGCAAAGCTTTGGAATGGATTTAATTTAGCGAAGAAAAAAATCCATGCAATCCTCAAACATCGATTAAAGAAAGAGTTGTTGGATATAATGATGTCTTGCTATAAATCCGTAAAGAATATTAGTAGGGCACGATCACTAAATGCAGGATATATCTTTCCAGACAATAAGGCTTACTATCTCTCAAATAACAAACTCTCGGTTTTCTACCATGTAAAGAATCACTAAAGTGAGAGAAAATATTAGGTAGAGCTTTAATTTGAGCATGTCATAATTCGAGTTCATTGATTGTACGACACGTGTCACTAGGCCATCAATCATAAATAAGGGTGTCAAATGGGTGGGTTGGGTCGAAAATGGTCCAACCCACCTCGACCCATTTAATCCATTTTAACTAATTTTCATGCAATGTAAATTTGATAACCCATACCCAATCCGTACCCGACCTATATTACCAATACATATTAATATTTAACTTAATTTAAAAAAATCTACTCCCATTTATTTAGTCCACTTTAAACTTTTCACATATAAATTATTTGAATAAAAATTTCACATCAAATTTATAAAGTAAATTAAATAATAAAAAATTAGTAAATAAAAAAATGTGGATACCTCTAAATTGAAATAGTTTGAGGAAAATAATTTAAAAAAAATCGATTTTTTAATTATTGTTAAGTAAACCTAATTGGATTGGCAACGGAGGTCGAGAACGCATAGAGGAAGGGATAGAAGGAGAGAGATGATGGGTCTACCTAATTACTCACTCAATCCATATTTGACCTATATTTAACTTTCACTTGGTTAAATTTAATCTTCACTTGACCCATATTTGACTCATTTAACTTAAAGTTGGTCATAATATAGGTTTATGACCCATATAGACACATCTAGTCATAAAGCAATAACTTGAAGGGATATGTGTGGGTCCCACCTTTTCTCTCTCCGACTCTCTGCAACCCCTCAGCGTCTCCATGGACACCAAATACGGACGACACCGAAGGGCCCCTGATGGCTCGTTTAAATCGGCATCAATGACGTCTTCTCCGTCCTCGGCCGCAGGGCTCGTGCCCGCCATGGCCATGAAGCTCGCCCTCGAGCCTAGGGCTTGCGGTAGCCATGGCAGCTCGAGTTTCGAGCACAAAGACGTTCTCTCTGTCTTTTTTTTTTTTCCTCTCTATTGTGCTAGATCGCCGCATCCAAAGAGCCCATGGACGATTAGTCTACAGTCTTGCGGCTGCTATGGCTGTGGAGCTTGGGCTTGAGCCTAGAGCTCGAGGTCAAAGCAGCCATGGTCGCTTGAGGACGAGCTCGCGACCATGATCGCCGTATCTTGAGCCCGCGACCATGGTTACTCGAGGTGAAGCTTCCTAGCCATGACGGCCACCAGCCTTGTGCTCGTGCTCCTTAGCCATGGAGGCTGAGAGCCTGGGGCTCCAGCTCTGCGGCCATGGCGGCGCAAGAAAGAAAAAAGAAGAAAAGGAGCAAGGGGGTCTGAGGTCGGAAGGGAGCGAGAGCTGAGAGTGTTAGTGGAGAGAGAGCGACTTTTTTTTTTTTTTCAAGAGAGAGTGTGACCGGCTGAGACGGGGGTGGTGGCGGCGGCGGCGGCAGCGGTCGTCTCCGTCGTCGGTCACTTTTCTGCATAGCAAGCTACCAGAGAACCAGTTGACTTCATTAATGTATGAGAGACGTCGGAACGCATCAATCACAGAGGAGTCTATACCAGTCTAACCTCGTCCCGAAGGTCTGTCTGTCTAGCTTTATAGCAAGGGTACAAGAAAATGAATGTTTCCTGTTTTCCTTTGCTCTTGCCATACGATCCCCTAGATGGCATGCAGTCCGACATGTGTATCTATGTATGTTTAAGCAATTAAAATGAGTACACGAGGGGCTGCTCAATCATGGAAGTTGATGGAAGGCCTTATAACTCACCAGCTAAATTAACACTGAGATCTTTATGCATTAGCTTGGGTCATCAGCGATGAGCTCTAAACTCTCAGGAAATATAAATGACGGGATCGCATTAAAGAATTGTAACACAACATACTTGATAATGCTCAAGTCTGAATTCAATTGATCGGAATAGGTTTCCTCAATAGCAACAGGTCATCTGTCGAATAAATAATTTGCTATTAAGTCGGTACATTTATGATAGATTGTGTCCTCCTCTGAAAACATAACAAATGAAATGAAACTTAAAGGATGATACCACTAAAAGTTAATTCAGTGTACAATTTGGCAATGTCACTATTACAATGGCTTGACTTAGTAAAACTGTAGATAGAAATGACCTAGATTATGCAATGTCAGCAAATTGAAAATCGGTAGATTTGTTCTAAAAAAATTGTATGAAATCTCAAAGGTTCCAAGTGAATTGCAAATCTAGCAAAGAGATGAGGACAAGTTTGAAGGCTTTGTATTATCAACTATAGCCTTTGCCACCACTGCCATGACCTTCTACATAATGCACCCATAACTAAATTCATTTTTAAATTAGCATTTACATGTAAGAAAACAATTCTGGCAAGATAGGCTTATTAGAGATACTCACGTGTCTGTGAAATTCTAGTGTAAGACCCATGATTAATTTTGTTGTGTGCTTCGAATAATTCATAACTTTGGGCAAATATAAAAAAGTCAGTTTTCAAATTTTTGTAAATCATAAAGCGAACAATTCACCTCGAAATGGAATGGAAAATTAACTTGTCGTCGTTTCTGGAAAAAATTGAAGAGGAAAAAGCATCCCATTCTATCTTCCAATGTCGTCGTCGTCGTCGTCTCCTTCTTCCGAAGCAAGATGGAAGTTCGACGTCTTCCTCAGCTTTAGAGGCGAGGACGTCCGTCATGGCTTCCTCCCTAACCTCCACAGGGCTTTGCTTCGCGGCGGCATCAACGCCTACGTCGACGGCGAGGACTCGAGGCCCGGGGCGCAAGATCTCGCCGGGCACTGACGAAGGCCATCGAGGAGTCGCGGGTCGCCCTGCTCGTCTTCTACGAGGGCTACGCTTCGTCTCGGTGGTGCTTGGAGGAGCTGGTGAAGGAAGGTAATGGAGTGGAAGAGGCTCAAAGGGGACAGTTGTTGTTGCCCGTTGTGTTCTGCAGAATGGAGCCGAGGGAGATTCGAGGGGGGGGGGGGGGGGGGGGGGGGGGGGGGGGGGGGGGGGGGGGGGGGGGGGGGGGGGGGGGGGGGGGGGGGGGGGGGGGGGGGGGGAGGAGAGAGAGAGAGAGTCATGGGGCAAGGCAGTGGCCTGGCACGAGGAGAAATTGGGAAAAGAGGATTCTGAGAAGAGGTGAAGAAATGGAGGCAAGCCCTAGTTGAAGTTGCCGATTTGTCCGGTTGGCATTAATGACCACGGTAATCACAGTATTCTTGTTCGGCCCTATAAAAGAATATGCGATTCACTAATCTGTTCATACTTGATAGGATTGATTAGTGCGTTAAGAGTCATGTTTTGGAATGTTACAGGGTGATTGTTTTCTTCGTGTTAATTTTTATTTAGTTCAAGGGATTCGCATATTTCCATTTATTTTCACTCCCTTTGCTACTTTGTTTGGCAGAGATGAGACAAGTTCATGGAGAGCATCGTCAAAGAGATCTCGACTATAGTAGGACGAGTATCCTTGAGTGTTGCCAAGCGTCCTGTCGGTCTAAGCTGCCGAGTAGAGAAAGTAAGATCGTTGTTTAGTACGTGCTTGGATGAGCTTCATATGATAAGAATATGGAGCAGGAGGTATAGGGAGAGCACTATCGCTAATGCTGTCTATAACAGTATCAATAGCCAGTTTGGGTGGTGTGGGTTTCTTGCGTTAGAGAAACTTCCAGTTGACCTGATGACCTAGTTTATTTGCAGAAAACACTCTTGTACGAGATATCGTGGAAAGGAAATTTAGTGGTCTTTAGTGTGGATGGAGGCGTTAACTTGATATGAGATAGACTTTGCTGCAGAAGATTCTGCTTGTGCTTGATGATGTGGATCATGGGGACCAGTTAAATGCATTAGCTAGAGAATGTGAATGGTTTGGAAAAGGGAGCAGGATCATTGTTACAACAAGAGATAAACATGTACTAACTTCTATGGTCACCAAAAAAAAAAAACATTTACTAACTTCTCATTGGATAGATAATGTATATGAAGTAAAAGCATTAGATCAAGGTGAAACTTTTAAACTTCTCAGTTTGTATGCCTTTATAAAAACCAGATAAAAGATATAAGCAGGGATCTCATGGATAATATTTTGGGCTATTTTAATGGCCTTCCCTTAGTGATTGTGGTCTATATGGTAGAAGCAGAGGGGAATAGGAGAGTACATTGGGTAAACTTGCTGAAAGTCTTAATAAAGATATAAACAGTGTTCTGAAGATAAGTTTTGATTCGCTGGAGGACAATGAGAAGGACATTTTCCTTGACATTGCTTGTTTCTTTAAGGGGAGGGATAGTAATTATGTAACCAGAGTTCTTGATAGTTGTGGTTTAAAGACATTAATTGGGATTCAAACTCTAATAGAGAGATATTTAATAAAGGATGAGAATAAGAGAACAGTACAAATGCATGACTTGATTCAGCTGATGGGTTAGGATATCATAAAACAAGAGTGTCCAGATGACCTCGGGAAATGGAGTAGATTATGGTGCTACGATGATTTTTGAAGTATTTTTGGAGGATATTGTGAGAGCTTCTCATGGAACCATTGATAATTTTGTCTTCTTTAATTTACATGCTATTACCTTATTTTGGTTGGGTAATAATGATTATTTTCTTTTCCAAGATGTGGAACCAATGTTGTTAGAGGCATCGTGGTGGACTTGCCAACACAAGAAGAGCTAGACATCAAAGCTAGTGCTTTCACACATATGAAGAGACTGAGATTCTTCCTAATCCTGAATGCACAGCTCAGCAGAGGTCCCATATGTCTTCCTAAAAATTTAAGGTGGCTTAAATGGCCTGAATATCCTTTATCAATTTTGAAGTTTAGTGCTGGTCTAAAGAAACACGTTTGGTTTGATGTACATAACAACCAGATTAAAGAATTAGGAGATAAATTAAAGGTAGCTTTTATTGACGGTTTTCATTTTCGTTGTTTTTCACAAAGTGAAATTTATCAAAATCTTGCTCAGCTATTCTTTTTAATTTCCAGCACTTTAGACATTTGAAGTTCCTAATTTATAGCAACTGTAAGTCTCCGATTAGTGTAATGGACTTCTCAAAGGTGCCAAATTTGGAGACATTGAACTTAATTAGGTGCTCGAACTGCAAGGAGCTTCCAAGCAAACTGAAGCTAAAATATCTTCAAAACTTGATGTAACTGGCTGCTCCAAGCTTGATAAGTTTCTTGATATTACGGATATGGAGAGCTTAACTAAACTTTATATATCTTAGATTTCTATTAAATAACTTCCCGCATCAATTGAAAACCTAATCTTTGTTGAAGTTCATGGAAAAGTCTTATCAGTCTTCCAAGTAGCATTTACGAGATGCAAAGTCTAGAGCACCTTTATCTTGAAGGTTGTTCATTATTTGGCTTGTTTCCAGGGAGCAGTGACAGCTCCAATCTCCCTAATGGTAGACTTGGATTTTAAATCTGGTCTCCTTGAAGCTTAGTGGGTGCAATCTGTTAGAGGAAGAATTCCTTCAGAGTCTTCCCTGCTTCTCTTTTGTAAATATTTTGCATCTCTAAGGAAATAACTTTGTTTGTCTTCCTACATGCATTAGCAAGTTTGAGGAGTTGATGGTCCATTAAAACTTACATGATTGTAAGCAGCTACAAGATATCTTAGAGCTCCTGCCAAACATTTGCACCCTTGAAGCAAATGGCTACAATGCATTGTCTAGATTTCTAAAATTGCCTATTCAGTGCATTCAGTCCTCAATGTCAGTGTATGTTTGCCTAGATTCTTGTCATGGATTGGTTCGTGAAGGTATTGACCTGGCTAACATTACACATTTGTATGAGCTGATGTGATTCTGATTTAATAGACTTGCTACAGCCGGATGTTTGTGAGATGGGTCACTACATGGATACTATATTTCCTGGAAGAGAGATAGCATGTTGGTTTATCCAAAGTCAAGATTGTTCTGTCTCTTTTTGGGTACCCCGAGGTTTGCATGGGAGTAACCTTGAGTTTTTTGTGCTGCTTTTGGATTGGAGGATGGAATTGAGGCTAGTGTTTTGCGTGAGGTTCGGGTATTGGTGAATCATGTTCGTAGTAAGTATGATACAAGAACATTCTCTTCATCAAAGTTTGATCACTTGTGGTTTTAGTATTTTACATGCCGTTCATTTGATGAGCTAGAGAAGATGCTAGAGACTGAGTGTGCGTCTCTTCCAAGTTTCATCTTGGGCGGGGCATCGATAGTCTCTAGGGCTTTGTCTTCTTTTTTCCCAATCTCCTATCATCGTTGATCCAACCATTTCATGCAAGAAGTTTCATCGAATGCTACTTTCCTCGATGAGGGACTGCCTAGATCAGATTAGAAAGCAGTGGACTACTCCTTTTTTTTACTCCCATTGATTATTCTGTAATTTCCCGAAGAAGGACTAGCTTCTCATCTTGTGCATAGAGTCAAGCATCTCTAAATTTTGTCATCAAGTCATTTAGAGCCTTAGCTGTTGGGGGAGAGAGAACTCGTCTTGTCAGGGTCATCTCAATTATTAGAGATATTCTTAATTCGTGGCAGAAAGGTCCACCTTTGATTGCAGTTAACTTTGAGTATTCGATATAATGATTACCATAAATTGTCACATTTTCTGAATGATTTCTTGCACTCTGCTTTCAGCATCTTTAGCACTTGTGCTGTTTCCTGGTGAGAATGACCCTCTTGTCCATTTTCTTCTTCTTCTTCTTCTTATTTTTTATGGATATGTGATGACCACAGTGGCTGACACATCAAGCAACTTCATCTAGGTTTGCGACAAAAGATGGATGCATGGGACATTTGTTGATTTGGCTAGTGCTAACGCAAAGTTGTGGAAATTGAATTGCGAGGGACTACTTTGCAGATGATCAAAACTATATATAGACTATTTATATGATTTAGCAGCCACAATTTCTAGATTTTTGCAACCGAGTTTTGCTTTAGGCAGGTGGGAGTAGCCCAAATGCTGAGATGTAAATGGATATTGAAAGAAGATATGTAGTTCTTGTTTTTTGGCCTCAATGTAAGTATTGTTTGATCACTATGATTTTGTGATTTAAAATATGCTAGATTTGTATTGCTTCTTGCACTTTGCTCCTATGGATCCTATAATTTTTCTAGATTGCTTATTGCATTGCAATACGAAGTATCAGTGTCAAAACACTAGGATACTGAAGTTCTAGCTCTTTGCTCTCTCTCTTTTATGTTTATGTGCCTATTAATCTCCTGAAGTTCCCCCCTTTTATGCTAGTTGGAATGCTTATTATGCAAGATTGTAGAAGCCATACAATTGATGTGAAGGTTAGCTTTTCCAAGTCTCTCAGATATAGCTGTGTCTGCATATAACCAAATTAAACTAGCAGGTGTCAATTTTACTTTTGTGCAGTGCTTTTGGCTGTTCTCTCTCTGTGGAAGTTTGAACAAGTAAATAGTTCTATATGTTTTATGCCACAAGTATCAATTGTTGGAAATCCCTTTGCTCTTTAACAAATTAATGGTGTGTATACCTTCAAATGCTTAGAGACATTTTCAAGTACCTTCCTATTTTTCAGAATGGTATTTTGCTGTGCATCCAAATGATTGACCTTCGATTTGCCATTTTCTAGCCTTGTTTATGTTTCTGTGACAATGTGGCATTACTTATGTTAGAGGATACTCTATGAAGGATCGTAAGAAAAAGCTTCAAAATAAGAGGCATCAAGAACAGAGTTGACTTCTTTAGTTGCATTTGCAATTTAGATTCCTGGGTAGAATCTCATCAATGTTTGTATGCAAGTTCTTTCAGGTTTTTTCATTTATCTTCCGTGTCATGAAGCTCGAGCTATAATGCAACTGAGTGTCCTCTCACGTTGCCTTAAAAGTTCCATTGCTGAGGTTTTGCAGATTGAATTCAGCATCTTGCCATTCTAATTTGTCTGAATATATTAGTTGGCATGCCATCCTAGTATTGGCACATACAACCTAAATTGAGAAAGGAGAAGGGCCATGGTTGGCAAAAAGGTCACATTCTGATGTTCTTGTCTGATTATATTAGTTGGCATGCCATCCTAGTATTGGCACATACAACCTAAATTGAGAAAGGAGAAGGGCCATGGTTGGCAAAAAGGTCACATTTTGATGTTCTTGTAGATGGTTGGAATTCTGTGGTACAATTGGTGGTGTGCTCAAATCTGTATATGTGGGTTCTACATTTGGAACAAATATGGCCCAAATTGTTTGAGTTCAGCAGCTAGGTTCTAAGACAATGCTTACAGTTACATGGGTTGTACCAAACACATTTATGCCGGTTAACATGCTGCTCCTTTCTAATTGCATTCCATTTACAAGTAGAACTATCGCTTCCATTAGAGCAGCAATGGCAGGATGCAAAAAAAGGGTTCCTGCATAAAGCAGCCAGCACTTGCAGCAAATCACTGGATCTTGAATTTATGCTTCCCAAACAACTGCTGATTTAGATCAAGAGATACCTGAACCGTGGACAATTTCTTGTTGGGATATTTACCAAGCAAAGGGCCATATGATGCCAAGGCCAAACCATAAGAAAAATGTACTCTCCACTACTCAATGTGTAGTTCACTAGCTGCCTGGCTATTTTGCACAGCTTCAACACTTATTCAGCTATAGAGAGAGTCAGAGCGCAACTTTAAAGACAAGAAACTCCTCCCTTTTAGTTTATGAATTTCAATCCAAGATGTTCACAAGTAATTGGATTTCAAGAAAATTCTTGAAATTATATGTCAGGATACAAGCATTATTCCATTCCAGTAATTTCGTTTAACCCCAAGCCTGCTTGCTTCTTAGGCAGACACACCTTTTGCTCCATGCACAGTAGAGCTTTTCCAAAAGAAAGCGTCACGCTTCTGCTCCATTTGTTCTATTAGTTCTCTTCGACAGGATGAAAATATCGCAGCATAATTCACAATTCTGTGTACTACAGTGCTAATAAGTCGTAACTGACCGCATAATAAATTCATTAGCAGTCCAATGACCCGATTGTAGTCAACAATTATAAAGTAATTTGGAGTGGTAAATTCATTAAAGTGAAATTTGCTGCTATGGCTCCTGCAACAATTATAGAGTAGCCACATGTAGTAATTGCATCTTTCCGCCCAAGTCAAGAGTACAGTGGGGACACCAATTGCAGTCAACAGATAAAAATAAGGAATTTTAACCTTCATAATTCAAGAATGCAGTGGGAACATCGTCTGTTTGTTTTGTTTGGAATCAGGGAGGGTTCATGCACGTGGTGCGTGGAAAGTGAACGTTCGTGCGTTGTCACCTTTATCAATCGGATAGCATTTGCCCTGCTGGGATTGGGTTGGGGGGGGGGGGGGGATTAATGTGGGACACTGGCAAATTGCGAAAGCTTAAAAATTGCATGTGCCTCTGTGTATGAAATGTGGGGAGACGGGCAAAAGGATACATGTGCTCTCTGCATTTGGCGCGTGAATATGTCAGATTTTCATGACACATGGTGATCGTACTTTTGTTTAGTTATGTACCGATATGAAATACATCACCAACTCTTTTAATTTATCAACGCGCGTGATGCTATGATATTAGCTCTAAAAATTCAAATAAACACTAGCAATTTTGGCTCAACATGGAATATGCTCCACTATATCAAGTATCTACACACAATACAACAAGTAAAGCAATTATTAAATAAGTTATATGCATGTAATAACAAGAGAAGCGTTAGAGAAATGCAAAACATTTTAAAGTGTCCAGTCCAAATGGGTGTCATCCATTTTTAGAGACTTCATAGAGTTATGCCTAATCAACTATTCTTGAAGCCTAGTATGGAGCCATTCATTTAACAAGAAAGAATTTGATTTTGCAAGTAGTAGCAGTGCACAAAAAAAAAACAGTAGGTTAAAATAGTCACCGATCACTTGATTTCCTAATAAGGAATGACCAATGATTTCATGAAATAATAGGTAAATTTCCTTCAAATTTTGCATTCAAAATATAACGTTTGTAACTTATTTAATTAAATGGAATGATTGTGTGCATTGGTCCTTCATAAAATCATACATTCACATACGCTTCGGTTTTATATTTCGGTTCGGTTTTCGGTTCGGTTCGGTTAACCGAACCGAATTGGAATTCTTAATAAGAATTGAATAATCTCTCTTCTTTATCATCTCTTCTTTACTTAAATTCCAATAAACAAAGTAAAAATAAGAAAATCGAAAAACCGTCCCGAACTGAACCAAACCAAACCGCATTTTCGGTTCGGTTCGTATTTGGTTCGGGACGGTTTCGGTTCGGTTTGGGATGGTCTCTTATCGGTTCGGTTCGGTTCGGTTTTTTCAAAAAACCGAACCGAACCGAACCATTTACACCCCTAGTTCCCACCACCCATTGAATAGAACATGTGAACGGAAATGCAGTCTATTAATTCAAGTTTTTGTTGATATTGTCTTGAATTCCACAAATTCTATCGATTGGAAATTCGAAATTAAAAAGTTGATCGGGAAATCTAGGAAGGCTTGAAAATTACAGGCTATTTGTTTCCTAATATATTTTCTAGATTTGGACCTATCTATTGAGTTGAGATAGGTTCAATTGGATATATTGATGGGTTCGGACTTGTGCTTCCCCCTTAGAGATCTCCTAGGTAAAGGTATCGGATTTCTGTTGCATGCTCCCAACAGTTTTGTCATTACATGGCTCCTTTTTTCTGGTGCATGGAGACTGAAGCATCGGTATATCGACAGCTTTCTCAATTAAACGGCCTTTGTCCTGTTGTGATGCGGGGTAATATAATATGGGATGCTGGCCGACGTTACCTAATTTGCTGAAATTTTATATAAATAAGACCTATAAAAAGAGCTTAACAAAGAATGTTGATGGAGATATCTAATAGAGAATTATACAAATGAAAGAAAGCAAAGAGATGTAATCCAAAAAAAGAAGGAAAAAAAAAAACCGAAAGAAAGGAGACTTTCAACGTAATGCTGAACCATACCTCGTGAATGTCAATAGTTATGTTGAGATGAGAAGAATTCCACCATTGAATTTGTGCCAGTTGTAATTGATTGTGCATAAGGTTCAACGTTCAACCTGCTATAAAATGGAAAGGAAATTTATAATACTTTATGCACTCGCAAATGGACATCCAACATAGTAGAAGTCATATTTAATGACTTTTTACGGCGTCAAGTTCTTGAGTACGATGGAGTATTGCAAACCTTTGTAAATCATCATAAGTAATAAAGAAAAAAAAACATTCAAACTTGCCGCCTTAAGCTACTGATTATGGTGGAAATTGTGAGTGAATTCTTTTGAATTCGAACATCGCTGCTGGGCAGACATTACGGAGGATTTTTTGCTAGTTTTTTGAGACCATTTCTTTTTTTTTTTAAATCATAACTATCGAAAATTCCAAATTGATACGCTTTTAACAAATTTAACCCGTTAGTTTCCGTTAAATATTACTATCAAATTACTGGGTTACATAATAAGTGACAATCAATGGGTGTACCCGTGGGGGTTCTATCCCTCGTTTGTCACAAATTTATTGATGTGTAATTATTTATGATATTAATCCAATTTAATGAAAATTTATTGATGATAAATTTGTCGCAAATGTATTAATTTAAGATTTTGGGAAAATTTTAAAAAAATGTATGAATTACCATTATTTTCTCAAATTAGAGTTCGGAGTGAACTTTATTTCAAATAAAGGTCAAAAGTGCTATCACTTTCTCAAAAAAAGACTCGAAGTCATTTTTGCTTCAAATAAGGGCCTGAAATGATTATGTTTGTTTCAAATGAAAGTATGAAATGGCTATATTTGATTCAAATAGAGGTGAGGTTTGACTTTCTAGTGGTCAAGAGTATTTTAGTCATTTGCCATTTTTTTCTTTTTTTCTTCTTTTTTTTCTTTCCTTTTTTTGGTTTTTCTTCTTTGCCGATAGTTGGACAGCTATCGGTGATGCCTACAGAGGGCTGGGCAAGGGTCACCCTTACCCAAATCGACGAGGGACGGCCTTGCTTGGGCAAGGTGAAGTGAGGTGACCCTCGCCCAAGGGGAGGCTGCCCCTCACGGCCATTTACAAAGTCAGCCCTCGCTGGTCCTTCCTAGCAGCTAACGAGCCCTCATTCGCTTGCTCAGAAAATGCGGTTTGCTCATTCAACAAAAGTCATGCTGAGTTCAATTATTGAAGGAAATTCATTTTATGCCCTTCTTTTTTTTTTTTTTTCCCTTTTCCGTTTTTCCTCCTCCTCCCTCTTCCTTCTTCTATCCACGTCCCCGGCACCATCTCTCCTGTTACCACCATCGCCATCTTTGCTATCACAACCATCTCCGTCTCCATCTATTTCTCTCTGAGGTTGACCTCTAATTGAGGTCGCGACTCCGAGTCAAGGCTGCACGACCTCCGGGACATGAAATTTGAGGTGCGACCTTGAGGTCTAAGGCAGCGATGGGGGTTGGGCGAAGGCTTGTGCAACCACGACTTCCTATCACAACCTCTATCAAAGGTTGACTGAGCGAAAGAGAGAGAGGGTTTCGTGGTGTTTAGGCTAGAATGTGTTGGTGACAAAGAGTCCCAGCTCTACTTGGTGAAGTTTGCAGAGGTCATGCAACCTTTGATGGCAGAGTGAGAGAGCATCGAAATTTCTTAACTATGCATACGACACAACAACCAACTTCACCTTCTATCTTCTCTTTACATTTTCAAATAAACTTTTTTTAAGTCACTAAAAAAGTGTTAATTTGGTGCTTGCTTTCCTGAAAAGAAATTCATATAACGATAAAAATAAGAAAAAAATCTAATAATCATTTCATCCTCCAATTTAAATTATTATCTCACAATGAGGCTACGCAGGAAATAAAATAATGACTCATCTCATAGAATTTGCATAGATTTTAGTAATTAATATGAAAAAATGTGCACACGAAAAGTGTATCTCATAAGTGTATATATGCAACATTTCCGTAGATGTTAGGTACGAGAAATACGGGCAGTGTATGTATAAAGAACTGAATGCATTTCCTTTAAAGAAAGAGAGAAATAAAAGAGATGAAAAAGGTCTGCAGACGACATCGCAACTACACTCCTTTTCTGGGCTGCTACCGCCTTTGCAGTAGTGACACTGCTCTCTGTTGACATTTAAATTTTGGTGATTTTTTTAAGTTTTTATTAATTGCATTGGAAAATTAGGGATTAGTTTTTAAGCCCTAACCAAAAAAAATTTCATTGAAATTGCATCGCATATAGACATTAGGAGCACTTGTGTCATTAGTTTTAAAATTTATAAAAAAAATTAATTAAAAAAATTTCGAAATTAAAAAAAACGGGGGGTTCGGGTCGGGGCTGGGCCTACCCGGCCTCTTTCTTTTCTTTCCTTTTCCCCCGCACGGGCTTGGCCCATTCTTCTTCTTTCCTTTTTTTTTTCTTCCTTTCCCGGCCCGGCCCGTCGGCCTTCTTCTTGCTCGTTGCCTCTCCACACGCGGCCTTCTGCAGAACTCAGAACAGAAAAGCAGCAGCAGCAGCAGCAACTCAGAGCAGAAGAGGAAAGCAGAAAGTCAGCAGAGCAGGGAGTGCAGCAAGGCAGAAGCAGCGAGTCAGAGCAGGGAAAGCAGAAAAGGGAAAGAGGGAGCAGCGGGGCAGAAAAGAGGGAGCAGCGGGAGAGTTTTTTCGTCCAAGCTCAGCTGAGAGAAGGTGCCCGAGACTGGAGGGGAGACCGATAAGGAGAGAACTCGGGGGGAAAAAAAAACACACTGAGCGACGGAAACAAAAAACAAAGGAGGGAGAAAAAAGGCAGAACCGAGAGAGAGAGGGGAGCGACCGAGAGAGACCGAGGGACTGAGAACGAGAGAGCAAACCCAGAAGCGTGTCTGGACGCCGCCGGAGCTCGCTCGTCAGCCGACGCCCGCCGTGACGCTTCGCCCGAACCAGGTAGGTTTTTTTTTAGGGTCATTTTCTGCGCTGTTTTTGCAAGGCGTTGGGCCGGAGCTCGCGCCGACCAGTTCGGGTGAGCTCCGGCCCCTTCCGTGCCTCCGTTTACGTCCCTGTGTGTACTGGAATGCTCTTTTAGAAGCTGGGACCCGAGACGATTCTTGTTCGAGCGAAAAATCCTTCGTTTAGACAACGCACACCCCCTGTTTGTTAAAATGCCTAAATGAAGCCCAGAAATTTTTTCTCGCTGGATCTGTGCTCGGTAGCTTAGTTCGTGGATGTTTGTTAGTATATTGTGAATCTGCTCTTGCCATTGTGTTTCTCTTCATGTTATGACGATTTTTCATGAGTGGCCCACGTCGAGTCGGGTGGGGATGTCCTCGGTTCCGGCAACGGAGGGCGTTCACGGTCACCGGCGGCCGGCGGTGTCTGGCGTCGGTCGGACGGAATGACCGACGCCAGACGATGACTTGGCGCCCCTCTAAAAGTCGGCACAGGCTCGTCGCGCGTGGAGGCAGGCCGGCGAAGAAGCTGCCGGAGCTCGGTCGGGCGTGCATGGGGAGCATGCAGACGTGAAGAAGAAGAAGACGACCAAGAATAAAAAAAATTAAAGAAAAGCAAACAGAAAACAAAAGAGGAAAAAAAAAAAAAAACGGCCAAGAAAGAAAATAGGGGAAGAGGATGGGCTTCGCCGCGGGCCTGCTTTGGTTGGGTTGAGTTTAGTCACGGGCCGGTTTTCTTAGTTGGGCTAGAAAAATTAGAAATCAAAATTGGGCTTTTTTCTTTATGAAATTCGTGCAGGCCCTTTTGTTTTGTTTTTTTAGTGGGCTTAAGGCCTGCCCGGGTCCTATAGCTCAACCCGGATTGGCAGGGTCTGAATCGGGTTAGCAGGGCCGGGTTTCCTGACCCGGCCCGAATATTTTTTTTATATTAAAAAATCATAAAAAATCCAAAAATTCAGAAAATCATAAAAATATTAAAAATATTAAAAATCATAAAAAAATTCGAAATTTCAGAAAATTCATGGAAAATTCAGAAACCTGAAAATTTATAAAAATTTTCTAAAAAAATATTTTTTTTTCGAAAATATTAAAATATTAAAAATCCAAAAAAAAAAAAAATTCAAAATCCCAAAAATTCCAAGTTTGTTTTAGAGTTCCCTAAAAAGCTATAAAATAATTATTGGACAAATTTTCTCTTAAAAGGTGTCGGAAAATCATCGGCTTAAGATTGTGCTTAAAATCGAATAAGCCCTTATGGCTTCACTTTAGGATTTTACCTGCAATTTATTTAATGTTGTCTTTAATTACTGATTGTTATTTTGATGATTGCGCACCCGCATGATTACCTTACATGTTAGTGGTTAAGTCTAAAATCAATCCAAAATGCCTAACAAAAGTCTTTTTGAAATGACCAAGATTAGGTATTAAAAGGGCACTAATTGGTTAATTAGTGTAATCAAATCACCGACCCTAGAATCTCTGGTTGCATAGGAAGTAAGGTACACTCCCATGCCCCGCTTGATTTCTAGCCGACCCCAATAGACTAATGGCGACTCCTTATTTGAAGATTTTCATGATCACCCAATGTCACGCGAGGTATGTGCTTGGGAGAGCCCACGTCTAATTAAAGGTTCTAGACCCACCCTTTGGATAATATACCCCTAAACCTATTTAGTTAGATAATCCTTTCTCCCTTGGGATGGAAAAAATAGGTCGTGACACTCCCCACCAAGAGTTTGGCGTTGCCCAACACTGTGTGAGTGAACATTGAGTTCGTTAGGAAAGATGACTCAACATCGTCAGACATTTGACCCGGTCGGTCTATTACTCTAGGCCAATTGAATTCAGCCCGTTCAAGAAGTGAAGCCACGATTGGATTTGAGAGCCCGAATTTGAGTGAAATCCGAAGCAAATCAAGGCCCGATCGGCCTAATGGTTGATTCAAAAGGTATATGTGATTAATGGCATCAAGGTCGTCAAAAGAGTGAGTCATGTCATCGAACATTTAACCTTATTAGTTCAAAATTCAATGCAAACTGAGTTCGATTTGTGGAAAGAGCGAAGCAAAGATTGGATTTGAGAGCCCAAATCCAAGCAAAACTCAAAGCAAATCAAGGCCCAATTGGCCCAATGGCTGGTTCGAGAGGCATGCGTGACACAATCACATTGAGTAATAGATTTTTTTTACATTGAATCGTGATTCGGGTGAAATGATAAATATGAGGTTGTATCATCATGATCATGAAAGCTTGAAGTGTATATTTATTTGCTCTTATTGTTACCTAACTTATCTACTTAGTAAGTTTTCATCTGATTTAGTAGGTATTGAAATACCAAAAGTGTCACGCCCCGACTCTCGAGCTCGCGGCAACCCCATTTCACTTGAGGTCTATTTGTATGACGTCCTAGGTACTGTCGTCGACCAATTCATTTTATCTTGTAATTATGCACATGCGGAAACGAACAACTCCCAAACCAAACAACAGGGATAGCAACAACAACAGCAGAGGAAAGACAACACCATTTTTATATATCTGAAGGTTAGCCAGCACACCAGCAAATACATACACGCCTTACTATAGGTGACAAGCTAAGGCCTACTCAAAAAGAGACCGGCCTAGCTAACCTAACACTGCACAAGTGCCTACTCGCTGGCCTCAGAGGGATCGCTCTCTTCGATCCTCGGGTACTGCATCATCTAGGGCCTGAAAATGTTAACCACGACGGGTTGAGATAAACTCAGCAAGTTAAAGTCCTAAGCCCCGGTTAGGAACTTCGCTCGCCTCGGGAGTTTAACATACAATCTAATACAGCAATCAGTGTAATACCACCTCAGAGAAATAACCACAAAAGACAGTTTAATACACAGGTGCAATCACAGGCGACCCTACCTGGCCTTGGCACACGCGACCTGCAGAAACTGTCATTTAATCCATCACGACATTAAGAGCATGCGAATAATCAAAGCATCTCACACAACTTTCTCGTGCCTCACATCCACACATATGCTCCGATTATTACGACCACTAGGGCCACGGCACAACCTTATAGTTGGCGGTCTACCAGTCAAAGACCAGGCATCGTCCTCCCCCATGAGGCACGGCGACGTCACGGGCTCTCTCCCATCGACGGCATTCCCTATGGAGCATGGGGCCCGCTCACTGCCGCAGCCCCGCATCTGACCACTGTCAGGCGACCCAATGGTCACGGCACAACCCCAATGGGGATTGGCGGTCATGGCCGAGTTGGCCCGATAGTTGAAATTAGACTGGTACGTTGTGTAGTCGTTTGTCAAGTAAGAACAGAAACGAAAACGAACCAGCACTTACGTTGTAGCGAGTATGCGAGTACGAGTATGTTGTACGGTAAAGTCTATTGGGTGTATTATACAGTACGCCATAGTGAGCCGTTAAGGTTTTAAGTTAAAGGTTAGTCGTAAGTTAGTGCGTGTAAGGGATTGAGAACCCTTGTTGGTTGTTAAGTTTAGTGTCAGACAGTTAGTTAAGGCTGGTTAGTTGTTAGTGCATGTAAGGGATTAAGAGCCCTTATTGAGTTATTTAGTTTGTGCAAGTGAAGGTGAGCCAGAAGCTAGCACGTAAAGTAGTTATAAGTGTTCATATTAATTGTTAGCCGTGAAGTTATTTAGTATTGTTGGTTCTTGTGTAGTTTTATTCGGTTTTTAATCGAAGACGTACTTGTCACGGCACTTGTCATTAGGTACTTGTCATTAAACACTTGTCATTTAAGCAGGCTTTAATTTATTTATTTATTTTTATTTATTTGAATTGGTACCAATTGTTTAATTGGATTGGTACCAGTTTAATTGGATTGGTATCAATTTAAGATTGGAACCAATGAAAATTTTGATTGGTACCAATGAAATTAATTAATTCCTTAGTTACTTTAATACTAATTATGGTCAATTAACTAACCCTAGTCAGAATTAATTAACCAGACTAATTAACCAATCAACATTAATTAATCACAAATACACAAATACACTAATTAACCCCTAAGCAAGATTAACCCCTAAACAAGGATTAGGAAGTTAACTTACTTGGATCGGAAATCCGGCGACACCGGCGTGTAGACGGGAACGAGGGCTACGAGGGGTAAGCTCGGGGATGGCAACGGACGACAAACGGTGGCCGAAACGGGCCAAAACAGCCCGGAATCACTGTTCACGCGGAACCGGTGCAGCTGAGCAGAAAAGGCCGAAACGGGCGGCTAACGGCGACTAGCGGTGACCGGGGGTGCGCGGTTGGCTTCCTAACTTCCAGGACTACACTTTGGGCGGTTGCGGCGGCTCCGGTGACGGCGGCAAGGCTTTTTTTGGGCTGGAAAACAGCATGGACAGCAAAGAACAGCAAAAATGGAAGAGAAAAGGAAGAGAAAAAGGGAGAGAAAGTGAGGCTGGGCTGGTGCACGAATTTTGGGGGAGAAAGAGAAGAGAGAAGAGGCTGCTGAAGGCTTGGATAAGGCCAAGGCAAGTGGGCAAGCCACTTGCTTGAAGGGCCAATCAAAACAAAGCAAAATAAAGCATAAACTAAGCCCACTTGGGCACAAAAGCAAAAGGCCTAAGAGAGAAGCCCATGGGCTGGAAATGGAGGGGAACTTGGGCCAGCTTGGGCCCCTCTTGGGCTGGGCTAAATGGGTGCAAGGCCCATTGGGCCGCCGGTCTTGGGCCGGCCCACCCACGGGCCCGAAACCCGGTCCAATTTTTCCTTTTTCCGACGCTTCCGTGTCCAACGGAAAATCCCAAAATAAATGAGGCGACGTCCAAATATATAGTCCTGACATCACTGAGAAGTCGGTTCCCAAAATCGGATTAAAAATCGGGGCCAAATTGAGTCGATTGCGACCATAGTACAATTTGGATTATCGGGCGCCCTTTTTGGACTTTCCTCACATTTGACCCATGGTCAACCATTCTTTGAACCACGTTTACGCCAATTCTCGAGTCAAGGACGTCCCTCGATTTTCGTGTGATCCCGGGGGCTCAATTGATAATCCCGAGTACCAGATGAAAAGGATTCGGTTTACCGTCGTTCGTAGTTCGTATCGAAGTCGTGCGGAAATCACCCGCAGATCGACTTCGTACTTCTGCCGAATCGATTTATTTCCGTTTCCTTAATAGTCTAGTACTTAGAGGATATCGTTCCCGCCCAGGTCCTCATGGTCGAAGGGTTCGTTCCTGATCGAAATTGTGAGTCGTACGCGAATCATTTCCTATCGACGCCTCTCTGTAATCCATTATCCCACGAACACACAGTTCGGAAAATTTGTACTGACCAGGCCTTCGACTAATATTGCCATTTTATAAAATCCTAAAATGGGGTCGATTTTCAGGATGTTACAAAAAGTAATTATAGCGACTGTTCTTATCCTTATTAATTACTTCTTATACTAAAAAGCACGTATACTTCTAATAGCAATAAGTAGCATCTCCATTTTATTAGTAAATTTCAAGACACCAAGCAACTTTTAACAACCTAGTAATTATAAACTCCTTACTTCGCTAGTAACTTATAATATTGAAATGGCAAGTGTTAATACGCAAAGTAATTGCACTCACTAATTGCTTTTCTAGTGCCGGCCAGAGAAAGATCGGATCGCTCTCTCCTCGGTCAGAATCTAGTTGCGAAGATGGGGTGCAACAACGAAAATGGGGTGTCTAAAGAGGAAGAGAACGAACAAAGATATATACAAGCGAAGAAAGATTATTGCTGACGAAAAATGGTAGGGTCGGCGATGGTTGGCAACTATCTCCTTTTTGGCTCCTTAGAATGAAAGACGATTAGTTAGATGCAGGGAAAATGGCCCTTTAAGATTCAACCAACACGGGAAGATTATCATACACGGCCCATAGAGGTTAGTTCCCTTCTTTTTTTTTGGTAAGGTAAGAATTATCATAAATCGACCAGCGAACTGTACAACAGAGGGGGGAGACACGGTACCAACAACCACTCAACTAGACGAAGTGTCATTGGAGTAGAGGGGTACCGTGATCACCAAAAGAAAATTACAAGTAGGCTAGGAACAAAGAAGAACCAAGAGGACAAAATTCATCCTATACTATATTGTGGTTGACTCCACACAAAAAATGCGAGCGTCTATCCCCCAACTACGCTACATTCTTCTATTTCTGGGAATATCCTCAACCGATTTGAAAGCTAGAGCTTTGTCCTTGACCGCCTTATAGAGATATAATTTCATGGAAGGGACATAAAGATTGTGGCCACGGAAGAGAATATCGCTCCTGGTTTTCCAGATTATATAGCATAAAGATCCAAAGGAAAAGCGTGCTATCTCCGAGTAGAAACCTTTGCTAGTCACAAAGTTAATAACCCATTGAAGATTGTCCAACCAAGAGGAGTTGTGGCAAGGGAGATTACACTTATCGGCCCAGAAATTAGACAGAGAATTGGAGATGCAGCAATAAAAAAAAAGGTGGTTAATTGAATCAGGCCTTGAGTTGCACAGAGCACAGGTCAAATTAGGGATACTGCCATATGACATAAGATATTCCTGAGTGGAAAGACGATATTTGGTAATAAGCCAAAGAAGGAACTGATATCTAGGGGCCAAAGCCTTATCCCAGACAAAGGAGGACCAATGAACCGAGTTGGATCTGCATTGGATGATATCCCACGTTGAAGCCACTGAAAATTTACCGGAGGGATCCTTCACCCAAGAAAAGGAATCTTGACCAACTGAGAGATGGGGAACCGGAATTTGCCATAGGGCCAGCTCTTGGAGTAATTGAGACCCATCTGGGGAAAATATGTCCTTCACCTTCACTTGTCTAAGATGGTCCGATTGGTAGATGTAACTATTTGAGAATACTAAGTTAAGGGGACCAATGTCAAGCCATGGATCAAACCAAAGCGACGTAGATTCACCATCTCCTATATTCCATCTGAAGTGGGTTAGTTCCCTTCTTTATCTTCAAAAGCAGTGATTTTTCCATAAGTTTAGTGACTTTTTACATCACCAAGTAGTTTTTAAAATATTTGTAAGTGGTATATTTCCTTTTAATTAGTAAACTTCAACAGACAGATATGTAATTGCTCAAGCGACTTTTCATTTTATTGGTAACATTTGTATTGAAAAAGGAAGTTTGTACCTTTCACAATAGTAATTTCTCAGTTTGATTATTAATTTCTCTTTAGGGAAAGACAATTTTCAATCCATTTAGAGTTGGTAAATTAGAAGTAAATATTTACTTTCCACGGGACTTTATCTAATTAGTAGTTAGTTAGTTCAGCCAATAATTTTAATATAATGAATCACCTTTTAGTATATCAAGAGTTGGTAACATTCGCACGTAGTAACTATTATGTGAAGTTAGATAACTAAATATATTTATGTAGTTAATACACAATTGCAATAATTTCTTCGATGATCCAGCAATAGCCAGTAAAAATGACATGAATTTCATCCGTTTTTAAGCTCATGACACTGTAGGGATCACCCATAGTCAGAATCTAATACCTCAAGAAGAACATGACTTTGGCTCCAAGGTGGTTCTTTGATGTTTCATTAGCTGGAAAATAGTACAAGAAAATATATTTTGTGCACATAAGTAATACATTTAAATTTTGGATAGACTCTGTTTCTTTGTTGTGTAGTTCATTGGCAGCGATCACAACATTGCAGGAAGATTGTTGCCGGGGAAAAGGCTCTGCCTTCTCTTTTTTTTCCCTGGAGAAAAGATACCGGAGTGGTTGCTCATGGCTTCACTTCGCTTGGATGACAAGTTCCTGGGATAAGCTGTCTGTATTCTGAGCGAGAAGAGGAAAACAGGTTCCCATAGTCTAGATCCTACCACAAATTAATGGCAAGGAGGGGAGAGGGATTGCTCCGTGCACACCATATATGATCAAGCGAATTCTGATCATATGTGGCTTGCATATTCCAAACCAAGATTTGCTGTGAAAAAGTCAGATTTTGGTCAAGATGATTTGAATCATCTCCAGCTTATAGCCTTAGAGTAATGAAAAGAGTCTTGACATAATAATGTGCGAGCATATAGAGGACAACCTGAAAATCATGATTTCAGACAATCAACGACTCAACTTGATCCAGCATTCCTCTGTGTTTGGTCTTCATCTTACACTCTCCGAAGTTTGTCATGCTCAGATATCAAACAAATACAGAGGAAGAAAGCTCAAGAGAAGCAGATTCAGAGGAGAAGCCACCACTGTCAGCTTTAGTCCATTAAAAAAGAGTCTTGCATCAAGAGATATGGAGTTGAGGATATTGCACGTTGGATAAATGGCCCAAGTTGAATGGATCAAGAGGAAAGTGGCCCAACCAGTGCCGAGGAAACCATGATTGATGGGGCTGCAAAATTTCTAAGGCTGGAATTGGCGATTTATATCAACTGAATCTGCGCTAGGGACATCTATAATTATTGGGAAAGATAGATAAAATTTTTCGAGAGACTTCTAATAATGCATTTACAACCGTAGAATTATTATGTTTATATTTCTTACATTTCCTATATCGGGAATTCTATGTTGAAAGAAAAATCGAATATACTTGGACTAGTAACCAACTTGCATGTGCCTTTTTTTTTTTTTTTTATCTAAAGTATTTTAAGCTTGTCCGTTCAATCATGTTATGACCTTTCAATGTGGAATAATAAAGATGAATTATAGCCTTGAAGAGAATGTTCGACCAAGTAGAGGAGCAATAGGCACGAAGGTCCTATTTGTTTCGTCAAAAATAAATAATTTTGAAAATATTTTCCTAAAGTTGATCAATTGTGTCTGTTGAAATAATTAATCAATGACAAATGTTTTTATTATCGTTGTGGATAATAAAAATATTTTACATTCATTCTTTTTTTATAAATGATACAGGCGATGATCATTAGGAAAAAATTTTCAAATAATTTATTTTGCAATAAACAAACGAAGTTGAAGAAAGAAATAAAAGATTAAAATTGAGATGGGTTCAAATGATTACTAGTGGAAAACTTGCAATGCAAGAAGTTATTTGCAAGCAAGTTGGAGAGCACTTGGAGTAATCTTGAGGGCGTCGAAGCAAAACATCATGGATCAACCGCCCACAAAATAGAACTTCAAACAAAGTGGACAAGCATGGTGCATCTTCTTTTGGAGAACATTAAAGAGGCCGAAGCTCTTAATCACTCTCCAGTTGTTTCAGATTCAACCATCTTGACGTAGGTCGAGTTGTGTCAACATCTTTCCGACATACCCCATATCTTTTCTCCCCAATTTTATTTTTCACCTTGATCCCGGTGGTGAGAATATCATGACCAATTATGTAAAAGCGTATATGAAAATGAATATCCACATGCTTGCTCAACGCCTTAAAAATGGCTAAATAGGTAAGTCGCATGATTCATTTGATGAATTTTTTTGAAGAGGCTAATGATTTAGAAAATCAAATAGTTGTTAAAGACATGAAAGTCATTAATGGGAGGTATCAACTTTTGTCCCAAATATGCAAAATATGCACCGCAATATCTACTTTTTACACACAAATAGAAGCTTGGCAATTGCAATTTGTGAAACACGCAATGCACATTGTAAATAAAAGGAGTAGCGGTAGAGGAATACTTAGCCAAGATATAGTGGTTCCACATAAATTGATACCTATTCCACTTCCTGAGATTGTTTGAAAGTTATGCTCAATCAACTACACTTGAAGAAGCCTTATACAAAAGTCGGTATACAAAAGAGCCAATACTCCTTCACAAATAGGGTGCCTCTTTTATAAAAAAAAAGCACTCTTGCAAGATTCATCTCTTAAAAATTTGACTACGTGGTTTATACTAAGGGCCTGTTTGGTTCATTTTTGGGAAAATGGCGTTGTGATTCCCCAAGTATCTTTGGTCCAAAAGGCATTTGGTTAAAGCAATAGTGTTTGGCAAATTATAACGTAAAGAAGTTTTTTGAAATGATTTTGGCATAAATATTGTTTGGTAAACCTACCTTTACAATGGGCTTTTACTATTTTTTTAAAAATTAAAATTAAATCATCTGTTGTTGGCCCACAGCCAATGACGTTGTCTACCAACCAGATCTAGCTGCTAGCGATGCTATTCGCTGGCTAGATCTAGCCACTAGTGTTGTTGTTCGACAGTCAGATCTAGCCACTGGCATAACCTAAGGTCACCTGACCTCAGGCATTGCTGCTTGGGCAACCTCAGGCGCGACGCCTAGGTAGTGCGAACCCAAGCATTGCACTTGAGGCTAGAGGTCATGTGACCTCTAGTGGCAATGCTTGGGTTGCGCGGACCTAGGCGTTGCTACCTCGGTTTGCATGACCCCAGCAACAGTGGCCGGCCTCCACCTTGATGATTTCTTAAAAAAAGGCGTTGCCGCCAAAGGTCGCAACCTCAGGTGAGGTTGCCTGGGTTCGTGGGACCCTTGGCAGCAGTGGCCGGCCTCCATCTTGATGATTTCTTTAAAATAAAATAAAAAGTCAAAGGATGTTGACTTGCTTTTCCCAAATACTGAAAGTCCAAAGTAGGTCACCACCTTTGGGCTCTCAACATTCAAAATGCAACCATTTGGCCAATGATGCCCCAAAATGCTGACCAAACACTTAATATTTTGCAACTATTGCTGTTGTAAATAATTAATATTTTGCAACTATTGATTGTGTAAATAATCACCTGAAACAATGCGCTACCTTACTTTTAGGGTAAAAAAACAAAGAAAAAATAAACGAGAACTAACTCAATTAGTCGTTACTAACACATCGAATAGCTAGAAATTCTTCAGCTGAGACTTTCAGGTGTTCGACTAAGAGTAGCCTTCACACTCGTTGGATTGAGCAGACAAATCAAGTTCAAGAAAAAGAACTTTCTTGATGAAATTTAAGTCCTTGATGCAATTGAAATCAGAAGCTCCCCCTTGCAAGAATGCTCATTAATCAAATCAAATATTACCTGCATCCTCCCCCTTTTGTTGTCATAACATCAAAATGGGCTTAAGGGGCAAATAAGTAGATCAAACGATTTTTAACAATCCAACGTACTCAAGGTCAAGTGTGCAAATAAGATCTCACTGGCAACACGATGAAAAGAATTTTGAACACCTCTTCAAGTAAGAAACAAGCCCAAATATTCCTGAAAAAAATACGATAACACATACCTAATAAGGTGGCAGAGGAGGAGGTGGAGGTTGTGGAAAAAAATGAGGATTTTGGAGGAAAATTTAAGCAAAATTGTTGAACAATTGAATTTCCTCACGAATATCCCACAAATTCTTCTTGCATCTCATTGCGGACCATGTGTAAGCAAAGTAAACTCGGCAGAGAGAGCCTTATCTTTATTTTCATCCTCATATCAACATCGACAGCTCGCGTAATACGACGATGGCGGCGATACCTCTTGGGTTTGGGTTGGCCATCCCAAGCATTCTTCCTTATCCAAACTTCTCTCTTCTAGATGTTCAAACTTTCTAGTGTGGATTCTCCACCAAATTGGCAGTCGGTTAGAACTCTAGGAATCCTGAATCAAAGGTTATAAAAATTATGAGTTAAGGCCATCCAATACTTTTACCTACAAGGCCCGAAGATTTTGAAGGACAAAACATATTCATGTGAAGCAATTCCAAAGGTCTGGAGGAGCTAACCTGCTTCTTAGTTTCAAAAGACACTTTCGTTTGTTTTCCTTTAACACAAGCATCACAAACTTGATCTTTAAATTAGGTAAGTCACGAACTAAACTAAGCCTAGGAAGCTTTGGCTTATAGCATCCATACTAATATGTGCTAAATTTCGATGCCAAAATCAAGTATCATTTTCGTTTGGAACAACAAGACAAGTTTCATCATTTGAGTTTAAGCATATTGGCTAAATCACATACCTTTTTGCAAACCTTAGCAATGCCACAAGGAGCATCAGTAATAGAGCAAGCAGCTGATTAAAAAATTACTCGGAAGCCTTTAACACATAATTGACCAATACTAAGCAACTTATGTCTCAAACATTCAACACGTAAAAACATTTTGATAAGAGTTTCCTTTTTACCAACAGTACCAATACCAACAGCTCTTCTTTTTGAGTTGTCACCATAATTCACATGTCCTCCATCCATTCTCTCAAAGACTTAAACCAACTTGCATTTTCAGTCATATGTCTTGAGCAATCTCTGTTAAGGTGCATTTTAGAATTGGTCCAAGACATGCCTAAAAGCAGCACATTTGAGCATTTCTTCTTGGTAGCCTAGAAGACTATACCTTTAGGCACCCTGAGACAACACCATTTCTCAAGTAGCAATTGTTTGTTTGCAGTGTCTTTTTATAGAGATAATGACACAAATGGTCCATAAAGCTTCACACATTGTGTAATGTGGTTCCTGAACTTTTAATTTGTTCAATATAATCCCTGGATCTTTGGTACATATTCAATGTAGTCCCTAAACTATATGAAAATTTTAATATAGTCCTTCCATTAATTTAAGATCGGGGATGACATTGAATATTTTTATCTAGTTCGGGGACTAAATTAAAATGTATTAAAATTTTATGGACTACATTGAATAACTTAAAAATTTACAGATTACATTACATATTGGGTTAAAGTTCACGGACCATAATGAACAAATTAAAAGTTTATGGACAACCTTGCACATTGAGCTAAAGTTCAGGGATCATTTGTGCTATTTTCCATTTTTCACTATAAAGTTCCAAGTGAGTGATATGTGAGAAGCTCTAACAATAACTATATAAAAAACTTTTCCTATTTTGAAGAGGTTGGTATCCAAGACCAGTCTTGAATGAGGAAATCTTTGTTTGTTAAACATTGTGTTCAAGGTCATAGTACCCTTAGTAAAATTTTGCAAATTGGCACTCAATTCAAATCCTCCGATTCCTTTTGCAACTTCTCGACATTTTCTTTGATCTCAATTTTGCCATGCTTCAAAGCCATGCCTCAATTTTACAAAACCATCACTCTTTTTTCTTTTTTTTTCAAATGTCCAATTTATCATTCAATCTCTTGTTTTCATCAATAAGAGAATAATTTACAGAGAATTTTTCTTATAACTTTTCAAGATCTACTGCAACATCAAACTCTTCAGAAGTATACATAAAAGTAGGATCATTTGCCTAATTTTCATAGTCACTATGAGTCATGAGATATGAGAAAAGGACACCACATGTATCAAAACTATCATATGACACTTACTTGAGTGTTATAATTTTTTTTTATCACTTTAGGGCCTTAACTTTTTTTTGTTTCAACAAGATGCAATTGCTTTCTCTTAGACAAATGAAGATCGGCTACACCAATTTGAACAAAATCAAATTTGTGTGGAGATTGAAATAAACCACAAACTAGGAAAAGGAGATGGAGAATCGAGGCCCTTGTAAAATGTGAGTGTCTGACTAACGAAGAGGCAGGCCTTGCATGAGCTTTATCTTTTTCTTTGGATAGAAACAAAGATCAAAGAAGATGGGAAGAAACGAAGAAAGAAAGCTTTTGTTTTGTGTGTGTGTGTGTGTGTGTTTTTTTTTGGCGGGG